>JANFOE010003385.1:0-17500 GCA_025667525.1 Glebionis coronaria
CAATAAAAGCGTATGTTAGAGTGTACTTCAATTTGTATCTAGGTCTGTTCGATGCAAAGATTGCAAGCTGATGCGGAGACTGCAAGCTGTTGTAGAGACTGGAAGTTGCTGCAGAGACTGATACACGCAGTTTGATGTATTCATTAACATCAACATTTGGTAAGGTATTTCTGAATAACACTCCTTACTTTTATAAAACAATGATGTAATATCCAGATTAGGTAATATTTATTTTTGATTAGTAACCACTGATGGATATATAGGAATGCACTTTTTCTCATGGTCTTTTATCACTATATTTTGCACTTTTTCTCAAGGCGTTTGGACGTGAGTCTTTTGTTCAATCAGTATTGGCGCAATCTTAAGAGTTGTGTTGTCACTAACCGTTCGCAGACACATGATGCTTCTGGAAGTTGCAAAAAAGCTGAGCTTGCCCATGTTGATACAATGACTCCTTTTACATGCTTAACACAACTCTTATAGGATCCGGTGAGTTCTCCAAAACTCCCCTACTCCGGATCATATTCTTGTAAGCAATTCTTTAATAACTGTGAACAAAAATGCTCAGACACCACAAAAGAAGTCTGGTGACACGCATTTGGCGATTGATTAGTTGTATTTGTGTCTTCTACAAGAATCCAAGATGGCGGATCTTAAGAAAGAATTAGGTGTTAGCATTATTAACACAACTAATTGGTTGATTCTTCCACTTAATTATTGGAATATCCTGCTGCAGGTTTAGTGGAACCATAGTTTCCGATGAAGATTCTGACGAAGGAACTGTAAACCTAATGTCGTAGGTAACATCTGAACATATGCTACTTAAGTTAACTATAACTTCCATAGTTTGGCTCAACGTTCGAATACTTTTATAGACAAATAACCATGTCGTATATATGTGCACTTCAACATGAACATCAGATGATTTAGTGATGAGCAAATAAAGTCACTTGAGTCGCTGTTTAAGACGGAGAACAAGCTAGAACTAAGGAAGCAGCTGGAGAGTGCTATAGAATTTGGGCTGCACCCGCGACAAGTGGCTATATGGTTCCAAATTAGAAAGGATATTTAGGTGGAAGTCGATGCAAATAAAACAATAATATGGGCTTTTGTTAGAGTACATATAAATTAAAGAAGCTTTAGTAGTTTTATGTTTGCAGAGGCATGGCTTATCCTCACAATGAGCCTAATGTCATCGTTCGTATAGACCTAAAACCAAGGTTCATACAGAACGTATAAGCTTGACATTTGTAAAATATTGTTACAATCTTAGAGAAAGATTTATTTTATAGATAACTACAATTGTTGCAATCCACTTGATAATACATGATCTGTATTGATTCCTTTCTTAACCAATTGTTATGCTCAAGCGATGTGGGATATCAACACAAACACATAATCACATAATTATACTACATTTTTTTTTATCTTTTTTGGTAACTTTAGCCTTATCTTTAGCTAACTTCAGCCAAAGTAGCAGCCTTTAGTTACCTTAGCTTAGCTAACCTTAGTAGTACGATTTAATACCCTATTAAGCTTACCTTTTTAGTAGGATTTCATGTTTGAATATATCACATATATCTGTATGCGAAAAAGGGAAAATTATGCGACACAAAACATGACTACATTGGAGAACGTAAAAGAAGCTCACAATCAATGAAATATTCAACACATTAGGGCTTCCAACAAGGACTCTAGAAAATAGAAATACACAAGGGATATAACAATCAACTTAATAGAGAACTTGAAGCTGCACAAGGTTTGTTTTCAACACATAAAGACTAATTCATATATCTTAATGAATTGCTACATAATTAGTTTGCCCTTGTAGTAATATAGTTCTTTCTATATACTAAAATATGAGGAATACACAAAAAAACGGAGGGGGATATGACAAAACACCAATGAAAGTTAAACTAAACGGAGTCACAACAATTATTGGAAAAATAGGTTTGTACTTTTCCATAGTCACTTTTGTAGTACTCGTGCAAAAATTAGTAACTCGTAAGATCATGGAAGGAACTCACTAGAGTTGGAATGGTGACGATGCTTTAGCAATGTTGGAATACTTTGTTATTGCTGTCACTATTGTTTCTGTATTAGTTCACGAGGGGTTACCTTTGGCGGGTACATTAAGTCTTGCATTTCCTATGAAAAAATGATGAATGATAAGGCACTTGTACGTCACCTTGCTACATGTGAGACTATGGGATCTGCAACGACTATATGTAGTGATAAAACGGGCAGCTTATGTATCTGTATGAAAGCCATGTATCTAAGCAAACAATTCACGCCTCAAATCCAAGATTGTCTAAGAAGCTTTCTTTACAATCAGTTGTTACCAACACCGGGGGCGAAGTTGTCATCAACCAACAAGGAACACGTGAAATACTAGGAACTCCAACAGAGACAACCAAATTAGAGTTTTGATTGTCACTTGGTGGTGATTCCTAAACTGAGCGTCTATCATGTAAGATTCTCAGATTTGAACCGCTCAATTCTACAAAGAAGCGAATGGGCGTGGTGCTTGAGCTTCCAGAAAGGCTTGTAAGAGCTCACTGTAAAGGTGCTTCTGAAATAATATTGGCTTCTTGTGTCAATATAGTTAGTTTGAACGATTGAAGTTGTTCCCTCTTGATGAGGCGTCTGTTAAACATGGATTCACTAATAACACGGGTAAAAGATCCGGAGGTCGGGGAGGATAGAAGTGGTGTTTAGCCATTTTAGAGAGAGAAACAAGTAACTAGAAAAGTGTGCTTATTCTAGTAAGAGAAAGACAAGAAAGAAATGATAAGCCTCACCCCTCCATGGAAGTATAGAGGGGTTTATATAGCCCGGGACTTGGACTTTACATATGACAATATTAGTCCCTGCAAGTCCCGGCTATGAAACTAATGTAATACCGTTAGTCGCACACATTTTAAGGCTAACAGCATCACTTAACCATTTGAAGCGTGTAATAGACAAATTTGCCATTGAAGCACTTAGGACTCTTTGTCTTGCTTATATTGACCTGAAAAATGACGTTTTCTACTGAAACTCCAATTCCGGCTTCAGGATACACCGTCCACGTGTATTGGAATTGTGTGGATTAAAGATCCTGTGCGTCCAGTTGTCAAGGAATCAGTTGTTCTTTGTCGTGCAGCTGGTATAACTGTCGGTATGGTTACAGGTGATAACATAAACACCACAAAGGAAATAGCTAAAGAATGCGAAATACTTACGGATGATGGCATAGCAATCGAAGGTTTAGATTTTCGCGAAGAGTTTGGAGGAATTGCATAGAGTAATTCCCAAAGTTTAGGTATGTCTTTTATACTACTGTAGTAAATATTACAGTAATAATAATGATATGTTAGCCATGTTATACCATCAGTAGAAGAGGGTATTCCTTCCTCTACCACACATCCATTTTCTTATATCTTAGCCATGTTATACCATCAGTAAACTTTGTTTGGTAAGGCTTAATGATTTTTAAGAGCGTTTCTTGGTTCCTTTTTGGACTAATGATGTTTTCAATTCTGGTTTGGTTCAAACCATGAGTGACCAAACCGGTTTTGTTTTGTTTTTCATACATGAAAATGTGAAACAACATATTTTATATGGCAAGTTTTGTCAATACTTTTCGCCAAAACTTTATATGATAATTTAATAATTTTTTCGTTTTGAATGGCATGTCTTTTACTTTATATCGTACATGGTATTATGGAATCTTTGTTTGGAAGATATACAGAAGGTGGTACGAGTGAGGGTTTGGCAAAGATGAATAAAGTAAAAATATGTGGACTATATCAACTCAGGTTTAGTCCCGTTCTGAGAATAAGTAGAACTTTTTTTCAAGAAGATTGTGACCGTTAGATTACTTATAGAACTTTTATGTAAACAGGTTATGAAGGTGATCTACAAGTCACTGAACGAAGAAGGCATATCTAATTTTAAGTTTATTTTACTCGATATCATGATTATTGTTAGTGATAACTCATAGTGATGGTTTAAATTTATCAAATATGGTTTGATTTTAAACTTCTTTTTTTTTGTAGGACCACGAATCTGTTAATGATAAACCTAAGGTGAAAACTCATATTCATTTGCGATTTCTTGGATCAAACATGCATAGTAGACATGGATACCTGAGATTACTTTGCTCTTGATAACTACCATGGTATGATCTTTCCCTTTACTGCTTTTTATAAGAGATAATGATAAAAGATACATTAAATATTATTTTTGGTGCATCAACACTAACTTGAGGTTTACGCTTGGTTATGTGGTATTCATTCATCAATGCGCTAATGTCAAGCAAGGGAGGTGTGTTCAAATTCTTCTAGTTCATGACACAATCGAGGGGATTAGTACCAATCTCTTTGATGCATAATTGAAAAATAAGTAGCTTTGGTTTATAAAGCTCATGTATTCCTTTAAGTTATTTTCTTGGTATGAGTAAATCTGATAATCAGTTGGTATTGTTATCAGCTTACTTCATGGAAGCATTAATTAGAAATCAAGTTTATATTTATCTGTCGTTCTTTCTCAGTTGGTACTTTTGGAGGTGTTGTATGAGGAATCCAAGAAGAGGTTTGCAGAAGATGCTGAATTTAGAAAGAAAGAGCCCCGTAGAGCGCCCTGCAATCATAAGTGAGTACCTGAACAACTCCTAGGCAACAAAGATAATGATTATAGACAGCTGGTTGCGTACCGGTGATGTTGGGTACATGGAATTGGTTAAGAATAAAGGATTCCAGGTTTCTCCAGCTGAGCTTGACGCGTCGTTGCTTACACATCCTGAAGTATCAACATCTATTGTTGTCCTGTAAGTACTAAATATTTGCGAGTATACTATGTTTCTTAATTAATGTTAAGCGATTATTGGTCTTAAAGCTTATAAATATTCAATTTGAATGATTAATTAAGTTACAGGGGATTGTTTGTGTACATGCGCCTGCCTTTTTTAGTTGAGCTACATAAGGAAATGTATGACCTTTAGGTAGTTTGATAGTCGTAACCAAGGTTGTCAAGATCCCGATCGTGATTTCAAGATCTTATGAATTTACGATACTGCAAATAAAAACGATCTGGATCTTACGTAAGATCTTTGCATGCTTAAGATCTTATAGGATCCCGATCTTGATCATAAGATCTTAGGATCTATTACGAACCGATCTTACTTTTATATGAGAGACAAACTAAAAAACTAAAAATTTATAAGTTTTATTTTGTATAATCTAAAATACAAGTATTTCTTCTTATACATTTCATAATCATTATTTAGAACCACATTTTTATGAAATATTCGTATAGTTGTGTTTACGATGTATATTAATTTGTTAATTTGTAAAATATTGCAAAGACTACTAAGAAACTTACATTACAGTAGGATCTTACGATCCCGATCCTAATTGTAGAAACTAGAAGGAGGGGGGGTTGAATAGTTTCTCTTCGATTGGTAACCAAATTAAAATTACTTTCAATTTGGTTTGTATCAAAACTATCTTTTGCTTGAAGCTAAGTTGCATAATGATTAGGTTCAATTCAAATGCACTAGCAAAGATAATAGGTAAGTGTAATGATAATGAAATAAGTAAAGAGTAAGGAAGGAGACAACCTAGTGGGAAGACACCAAGATTTATAGTGGTTTGACAACGAGGCTCTATCCTCGTTTCTACTCCACTCCTCGAGTACACCTACTCAAGATTTCCACTATATCCACAAGCTCCCTTCTTGGCGGAGAAAACCTTACATCGTCGCTTAAATTATTTTCCGACACTAAGCTAAATGTCGAGACCTAACCTTTAGCTAGGACCAATCTACACAACGTTGCCTACTTCATAATTTAACGACACAAGGCTAGATGTCGAGTTCTAATCTTAAGGTAGAACCAATCTTCACGACGTTGCCTACTTCACCATTTTACGACACAAGGCTAGATGTCGAGTTCTAATCCAAAGCTAGAACCAATCTTCACGACTCTTCACTTTGAAGCTAAGTGAGAACTTCACACAACACAACTACTAATCACTTTCAAGTTTAGTGAGAACTCACAAGACACAACCACATCACTTTATAGTTTAGTGAGAACTACTAATCAAATCTATTACAACTCAACTAGACTTATCCAAGTACACACATGTAGCTAGGATTTACACAACACAAATCCAAGCAAACACATATGCAATGGATGTACACAACAAATCCAAGTATCCACAAATAACTTGGATTAACACAACTAATCCAAGTATTCATAAATACAATGGATTGACCTAAAACAAAAAGGGTATCATGATGAATATGACTAGCTCATAGATTAATCTTTATCACAACACTAGTGAGTGAGTGATCTTCTCATTGGACAAGGTAAAGGAGGGGATCAAGAGGATGATCAAATGTAAATATCCTTAACACTTTAAGTGATCATTTACTAATGATTATGCTATAGAAATTAGAAAGGGGGCTGAGAAAAACGTCCAAGAGGCTTGTTGGAAAATGAGATTTGACCCACTATTTAAAGGAGACAAAGTATAACGGATATATAACGGCTATCTAGGCGTGGTACCTTATCTAGCCCGGCGGTTCCATATCGCTAAGGAACCACATAGCTACTTAAGGTACCGCCACTAGAGTACGCTCCATTTTTTGTCATTTAGTGGGGTAGGAATATCTGAGGTATTTGAAGCCTTCAAAGGATATTCTAATAGCATATGGAATATGCCATTTTCGAATTTTCATTTTCCATTTTAATAAAACATTTTCTAAAAAAGAAAGTTTATTAAAAAGTCTTTTGTCATATTAACAAAAGTGAGTTTTAAGGATAACCATTTTGATGATCACTAAGTATGATTAAGAAAGGTTAGTGATATGATTATTACCTTGATGATAGTGTTAGTTAAATAACTCGTTTTGTGTTTTATACTAAATGTGTTGTGTAGTTTGTTGTGATCAAAACTAAGAAAGATTAGTTAACACTAATAATGTTTTTAGGCATTACTTGCATTAACAATCTCCCCCTTTTTGATTACGACAAACTATAAACTCATTTGCATAGAAACACAAAATAACGAATTATTAACGAGTTTATCACTATCATTTCTCCCCCTTTGTCGTAGCAAAAAGGTTAGCACAAGTCTTTGAAGAACATCGAACTTTTCTAGTAGCTCCCCGTTGGTGGTTGTTACCCCTTGCTTGGGGCACCAAGTATATGAGCTAAGGTGACATGCTACACAAAGGTTAGTAGAAAGGAAAGAAACACCAATGTATATATGATCACTACCTACTAAGTAACTTGAGAGGGAGAGAGAGAAGAAATCTCAAATTAGAAGCAAGTATTTTGCTAAGTTTGTCCAAAAAGGTAATTGACAAAATCAAACTTCAATCCATTGAAGATGATAAGCTTGTCAATGGGTTAAAGTTTAAAATTGATGGAATCACCCATAAGCAATTATAAAGGTTAACCATGATCAACTCAAAATAGAACTAAGAAAATAACACACAAACAACAAAAAGGTTACATAAAAGAAAAGACACAACAAAGTAGATAGCCATACACACAATATGAGTATCTAAAGCAAGAAATATGGAAAATAAACCACAAAGCATAAGCTATTCTAATAGTGATAATTTTCCAGGATTGCTTAAAAAATAAAAGACTCTAAAACAACTAAAGTGATAAAGACTCTAAGAGTAGTTAGTCCTTTAGTTGGAAAAATAAGACGACGATGCGTCATTTGAAGTTTTGTCCACCGGGACGAGAACCTGGATAGGAGGTCGAGTGAGGAGGAATTCAAGGAAATTTAACTTCTCATATACATGAGCAAGTTCAATTTGTTGAAATCGACAACAAGCACACGAGGATCCATGATGCTACACAAAATCGTTTGATGGGGGTATGGCATCAAACCTAGGGTTTGGTGGTGGAGGGGTAATGGGTTTGGAAATGTTTTCACAATGCCTTGTGAGGTTTGGGAAGGTTGAAAGATCATTGAGTTGAGGGGTATTGAAGGATTCTAGTGGTGGGGGAACATTTTCATTAGCTCCGGTGATGGGATTAATGGTATAAGTCTCATTCCAATACTTGATTGGAGAGAAGGTAGGGTTTTTGGGTGGTTTGGAGGAAGATGGTTCATTCTTCTTAACCCAAATAGGTCGAACCGAGATTTTTGGTTTCTTTGAAAGCTTGGATGAGGAAGCTTTGGGTGAGTGGGGTTGTGACAAAGAAATGTCAAGGTTAGGAATGGAGGAGTTAGGCATTTTGAGGGTGTGAGAATGAAATCTCAAGGTTGGGAAGGTGTGAGAATGAAATCTCAAGGTTGTGTGAGAATGAGTTCTCAAGGTTGGGAAGGTGTGAGAATGAAATCTCAAGGTTGGGGTATAAGTAAAATGTAATCAAGGTAAGAATTTGAATACAAAATTTGAAGCGTCAAGGAATGTTTAGCCAAATTGAGCAAACAAGGAATCTTGACAGGGTATAGTGTTTAAAGAATTTTGACCAAAAAATTCGTCAAAAGTTGATTTCTGTCCGCGGTACCTTAAAGGGACCGGCGGTTCCTTATCACATAAGGAACCGCGCGACTTTTAGTGAGCCGCATCCAGTGGACATGAAACCATGTTTTTCCAGGGTTTTGGGAAAAACTAAGGCTTTTTCAAAAAGTTGCAAATCTTGGAATTTTACCTCTATTAGCACCAAATTATGCTAGGGTTGCATAAAGCAATACATTCACAAAGAATGTCTTGACAAAGGGTGACAAAATATTTTAATATCATTTTGAACCAATTTTAGTCAAGTTTTTAGAGGTTGTGATAGATTTAGGTTCAATTTTAATTTCAAATTAAAGTTGATTAATGTGCACATAAGAATAGAAACACATAAAGCTAAATCCATAGAACAACTTAATGAAACACTCATGAAGGAAGCAAGTACAATGACAAATAAAAAACTAACTAATACATAGCTAGCTTAACATTAAATCTAGATGAGTAGTCTTCTTTGGCTTGGTTTTGTTGAAAACCATTTATTTAGAAAACTTCATCATTCATCTCCTAGGAGGAGGCATGGAGAACAAGGTAAGCAAGAACTCTTGCAACCTCCTATGTAGTCCAAACATTTACATCCGAAGGTTATGGATGATGTAGTGGTTGTAAAGACAACATGGACAACTAGTACCATGTGTTTCTTGAAACCCATAGTATGGATCACCCAAAAGGAGGGAAAGTGGAACACCCAAAATTGGAATGTTTGAGTTGGGTGTAGGTGGAGGAGGCATGTTCTCCAAGGGTGATGTGGGTGAGAGTGGAGGCATGTTCCCTAAAGGGGAAATGGGTGAGTGTGGAGGTATGTTCTCCAAGGTTGGTGAAATGGGTGAGTTAGGAGGGGTAAATGGTGAAGTCACCAAGGTGTCATCAAAGTCACTCACAAAAGGAATAATTTGGATTGGTTGGGGTTGTGTGGTCACATCCAAGGGTGCACGTGGAGTGAAGGGTAAAGAGAGCTCATTCATTCTTGAGTTGAATGAAGAGGAGGTAGAACCAATGGAGTGGTTAGTACCATGGGTGGATGTTGTCTTGCATGGTGCAAGGTGTGGTGAAGGTGATGAGGAAATGAGGATTGGAACCATCTCATTTTTTTGTGTGTGAAAGGGTGAGGAGTTAGGCTTGGGTACCTTAATCCTAATCTTAAGTGTTTTCCTTGGGGTGTTTGAGGTTTTTGTAGAAACCATGGCTGACAAGGATGGTTTAAGGGTTAGGGAAGGATGTTTTGATGTGTGAAGAACATGACTAACAAGGTGGGTTTAAATGGGTGAGGGGATGATCCAAACTAGTAATGGGTTAAAATCATTTTAGGTGAATAATGAATTTAGGTAACCTAGTTTAGAAAATATGCAGGTTTTTGCAAAAAATCATGCAAATTTTACACAGATTTAAGAAAATAGTGTAAAGCAAAAGATGCTGTCGGACACAGTGGCGGCGGTTCCTTATCTAGGACTGGCGGTTCCTTATCGATAAGGATCCGCGGGTTGATATGGAACCGCGACCAGAGGTCTTTCAAAAGTTTCACCTCCCAAATTTTGGTTAACCCAGATTTTTACCAAAGGATTCACAAGCCAAAGTTAACTACTGACCAAAATCTAAGAAGCTAACTATCATAAGGCATGCACAAAGCTATGTAAATCACAAACATGATGGCATAAACAATATTTAGGATCAAAATAAATAACAATCCAAACATGTAGCATAAGTTAGTACACATCCAAGATAAAAAAAATTGTTCAACATTACATGTTTGCCAACATGTATTCTTTGAAATAATTCAAAGCTTTCACCTTCTCTTCTTGCCCAATCCCTTGATCATATTCCCCAAATACTTGAATCCCTTCCTTGACTCAACTTGGTGTTCATGCAATTCACCTCTAGTCCTAAGATTTTCACGGTAGAGATGCTCCATGTTGTGATCTTCCGGTACTTCACTAGAGGAGTAATGAGGTAGGGGAGCTAAGTCTTCAAGTCCATCCACGAATGAGTTTGAGGATGGGTGGGAATTACTCGAAGAGTTGAAGTGAGAACTAGTACCTATGCCATCACCATCACTTGTTGGCATGTCCATGTCCTCATCATCCATCTCTTGATGATCGGATTTTCGCGATCCTCGATCACTTCTTGTCTTTCTTGCATATGCCTCTTGAATAGGCAACATAACCCGATGAACCGGGTAGAAGCAAGAAAGATCGAGGTGGGGAAAATCATGAGAAACCCTTTTGAAAAGGCGAGTAAGAAGCATAGCATAGGGAAGGTTTGTTTTGGGCTTTGAAAGGGCATAATTGATTCGTCAAGCGATATAGAATGCCAAATTGTACTTGGTGGATGTAAAGATGCAACTCAACATATGCACCATACAAGCCGGGATATGATCTCGGTTTCCACCAAGACAAAAGACATTCTCCCTAAGGATATTTGCCCATTGGACCATAAAATCCTTAAGGTCTCTAGAGAGCACTTCATATCGATTCACATTTCGTACATTTGAATGAAGGCTTCTCACAACGTTTCCATCACGCTCTTTCGAAATGATGTCAAGGATGAACACTAGATCAATTTCGGTGAGGTCATTTGGAGGTTTATCGTAGGATTCCAAGAGAGCATCAAGTCTGCATTTATCCGTAAAACGACAAGTGCCTTCATATGGCACACCGAGAATTTCACCAAAGTTTTCGAGGGAGTATTGAATCAATTGTTCATTCAACACGAAACGAATGAAAATTTCTCCATTGTATTCAAGCATGGAGTAGGTGCTAAAGAATTCAAGAAGGAATAAGGGGTAAATATCTTCTTCTATGTTGAGCAAGCAATCAAACCCCGAAAGCTCAAACATAGATTGGATATAGTCATAACCCGTTATTTCCTTGTCAACGACTCTACCCTCATGGAAACAACAAGTAGAAAGGGATGGAAAAGAGTTTTGAAGTTGGGGGGAATCATAGGTTTGGGAAAGGTTTGGCATGTATTGTCTAGTGTATTGATGATCTTTTTGATATTGTGAAGGCATGATTAGTACCTACATACAAACAAGAAAAACATATTTCCAATCACTCATATGAAAAATTAAAATCAAAAATCGAAAATATGAGAATGTGTTATATCAATTTCTCGACAAACAAAGGCTTTAATCCATATCATTCTCATGTTCACAATGCATCTATTCCATCATTAACCAAGAACACATGATCTATGTTAGATCAACAATGGAGTAGAACATTGGTTTTTCAAAACAAGGTTTTTAGGTAAGCATTAACAATGTCATTACCTACTTGTTCATGGGTTCATCTCAAATCCATCTTTTAATCAAAATAATTAATTCAAAATTCGGATTTGTTCTATAAGTGTGTTTTAGTGAAATCTTAATTAATATGAACCTAAGGAATCATAGTAAAATAACCATGTCAACCCACATTCCTATTAAGGTTTTAATTCAATTTCAATTTTAAAATTCCCAATTATGAAAGGATGAACCCTAGAACAAAATAGATGAAATTGAAATAAAATATTTACAATTAATTGATGTTAGATGAAGGATGAGTGAAACCCACAACTTGGAATCAATTAATTTGAGTGATTGAAGGTTTTTGAAGCTTCAACAATGGTGGAAAGAGGGTAAACCGTCGGCTGTGTGTTTTTGGGAGAGAGAGATAATGGTTTGAAAAAGAATAAAATAATCATACTGGCGCTCTGACAAACTTTACTGCCCGCGGTACCTTATCGATAAGGAACCGCGGGTTTGAGCCGCCTAGATAAAGAACCGCCTATAGAGGCATGTTTTTATCAAAGAAAAACACCAAATTTTAAAAACCAAGTTTTTCTAAAACACTTAAAATTATATCATGAGCCTTTTAGAATATCATTTGATCATCATAACACTAAGCAATATGCCTTAACGAAGGATTACGAGTTAAATCGAGATCGAAAAGAACTGAAACGGACAAACGACTACTCGTAGCAAAACGGCAGAGTGGAGAGAAGTCAAGGGAAGTGAATCAAGACTAGGACCAATGCTCAAGGGATCAATGAAAATCTTCAAATAGTGGTAACGAAGAGCTTGTGTCATATATAGTGGTTTAAGACGTGCCTTTCCGGCGAAACGTTAAACGGCTTTGGTAATGAATAAACACAAAGCAATTATTCATGTATAGACTAAGATCACTTTCAATAATAGTCTTAGTCTAAACTAAAATATGAGCAAGGTATTAATTCACTTTCTCTCCCACAAAGGGCCTACTAACCGTATGGGTGTAAACCATGGAAATCATGCTTGATACTTTAAGCTACTACTAACTCACTCTACATCACCATAGTGAGTCAAGTATCCAAGCAATGAAGGTTTGAGAGGATAAAAGGAAAGAATCACAAACCACAAACAAATGTCAAGGCAAGGATGCCAAGAACAAGCACATAGTCAAGTAATGATCAAAAGAATGATCAAAGGGCGCGTGGAAGAACGAAAGCGTACCTTGGCTACAAAGAGCAATCCATCAAGGAATAAATGCTATGCCCAACAATGACTATGATGAGTACTAAGTCTTCAAGGACTAGTATCATTCCCAATCATCTTGGTATCATCATTCAAAGATGTTAAAGATCAATGAAGATGAGTCTTCTACAAGTGCAAGTAACTCAATCCACAACCAATTAAGTGATTGATCTTCATGAGTACCTACACAAAGCAAGATGCAAACTAGTAGATACATTTCAAGAGTATATCTAAAATGCATAAAGGCTACTAATCTTAAGTGGGATGCAATATTATCAATTAAAGGACCTATTTTTCAAAAACAAAATAGTTTTGACCAAAGAGAAACTTTAGTACAACTTGACCATCTAATTTGAGGAGACAATGGATCGATCCAAGTTTCAAAGTACAATATACCTCAAAGATCTTGAGTGACCATCGCTCTGATACCAATTATAGAAACTAGAAGGGGAGGGTTGAATAGTTTCTCTTCGATTGGCAACCAAATTAAAATTACTTTCAATTTGGTTTGTATCAAAACTATCTTTTGCTTGAAGCTAAGTTGCATAATGATTAGGTTCAATTCAAATGCACCAGCAAAGATAATAGGTAAGTGTAATGATAATGAAATAAGTAAAGAGTAAGGAAGGAGACAACCTAGTGGGAAGACACCAAGATTTATAGTGGTTCGACAACGAGGCTCTATCCTCGTTTCTACTCCACTCCTCGAGTACACCTACTCGAGATTTCCACTACATCCACAAGCTCCCTTCTTGGCGAAGAAAACCTTACATCGTCGCTTACATTATTTTTCGACACTAAGCTAAATGTCGAGACCTAATCTTTAGCTAGGACCAATCTACACAATGTTGCCTACTTCACAATTTAACGACACAAGTCTAGATGTCGAGTTCTAATCTTAAGGTAGAACCAATCTTCACGACGTTGCCTACTTCACCATTTTATGACACAAGGCTAGATGTCGAGTTCTAATCCAAAGCTAGAACCAATCTTCACGACTCTTCACTTTGAAGCTAAGTGAGAACTTCACACAACACAACTACTAATCACTTTCAAGTTTAGTGAGAACTCACAAGACACAACCACATCACTTTATAGTTTAGTGAGAACTACTAATCAAATCTATTACAACTCAACTAGACTTATCCAAGTACACACATGTAGCTTGGATTTACACAACACAAATCCAAGCAAACACATATGCAATGGATGTACACAACAAATCCAAGTATCCACCAATAACTTGGATGAACACAACTAATCTAAGTATTCATAAATACAATGGATTGACCTAAAACAAAAAGGGTATCATGATGAATATGACTAGCTCATAGATTCACCTTTATCACAACACTAGTGAGTGAGTGATCTTCTCATTGGATAAGGTAAAGGAGGGGATCAAGAGGATAATCATATGTAAACATCCTTAACACTTTAAGTGATCATTTACTAATGATTATGCTATAGAAATTAGAAAGGGGGCTGAGAAAAACGTCCAAGAGGCTTGTTGGAAAATGAGATTTGACCCACTATTTAAAGGAGACAAAGTATAACGGATATATAACGGCTATTTGGGCGCGGTACCTTATCTAGCCCAGCAGTTCCATATCGCTAAGGAACCGCGTAGCTACTTAAGGTACCGCCACTAGAGTACGCTCCGTTTTTTGTCTTTTAGTGGGGTAGGTATAGCTGAGGTATTTGAAGCCTTCAAAGGATATTCTAATAGCATATGGAATATGCCATTTTCAAATTTTCATTTTCCATTTTAATAAAACATTTTCTAAAAAAGAAAGTTTATTAAAAAGTCTTTTGTCATATTATCAAAAGTGAGTTTTAAGGATAATCATTTTGATGATCACTAAGTATGATTAAGAAAGGTTAGTGATATGATTATTACCTTGATGATAGTGTTAGTTAAATAATTCGTATTGTGTTTTATACTAAATGTGTTGTATAGTTTGTTGGATCAATACTAAGAAAGATTAGTTAACACTAATAATATTTTTAGGCATTACTTGCATTAACACTAATTTACGATCTCGATCTTGTAAATACAAAAACGATCCTAGCTAAAATCCCGATCTTGAGAACCTTGGTCTTAACTATGAAAGTCAGTTTTCAAACATATGTGAAAAATGTAATAAGCTAATTTGACTTTCCCTAAAGAGTAGTAACCTAATTTGTAGATAGGCATATGTGGATTATAAATGTATAAAATCCTAAAAAGCACTACATTTCTCCCTGTATTTCACTTATTGAAATTTAGAAAGAATTTGGTCTATTTGTTTATGAGATATTAATAACATAATCTTATGGTTTTGTTTTATTTGGTATGACAGGTTTCTTTATACATCTTTTTATCTCTAACTTTAGAAGCCACGGCTAAAGGGGTGAAAGGTGTTTAGCCTTTGGTCAACTCAACCAGCCGACTACAGAAAATTTTGATATATAATGCATGCGACAATATAAATGGTTGTTAGTAGTTTCATATGTGAACAATTGTCATATATTTTATGTACAAAGTTATGTATTCTCAAGATGAATGTTCAGATCGAATTCGGGTGCTCAAGAAAACCAAAACTGAAAAGAAAATGGTTATATTTTACAACTCAGTTTAAGACTACTCGCAACAGAGGTTTTTTTGTCGGTCGCGACCGAGACCTAACTCGATCCCTCCGTTGCAGCGACAGGTTTGTTGAGTTCTATTCCCCCTAATTGATCCTAGGAGCGATCAACTTGCCCACTTGCCGTTCTCCTTTCTTTCTTTCCTTCTTTTCTTTTTATATATTTTTTAGATAAAATTCAATTAGTTTTAATTATGTTTTAATTACATAAATTCTGTAAAAAAAATTTCAAGTTTTGATATATTGAGCTTTGTTTAATTCATCACAACATATATTAATTTAACTTTTTTCGGAGTTAGTTGTAGCTAATGTATTTTATCCCCTTCGCCTCTAATTAATTCTTTTTTAATCATTTTTAAGGAAATTTAAATATACAATTATTGTTGCAATGTTTTTTATTTTTTTTAAATAATTATTTGAAAAAATATTTATATTAAAAATTTGAACTAGGTCGTATTAGGTTGCCTTGTTAAGGCAAATAGGTTGCACTAAACCACTGAAAAGAGAAAACTGACGTGACAAAAAAAATCAAAATTACTAAAAGTCGTTGTGTCCGACCTAAGTTCATGATTAGTACAAACTACAAAGTAACATATTTACCAACAATGAGAATCAGACATAATCCTTTGTTACTCTAAAGTTGTGTCACTACTTCATGTCTGACTATGTGCTTTCATTAATATACTGATATACTATACCTTTTTTTATCGAGTAAATTTTATATTTAGTCTCTTGACTATGTAAATTCGTTTCACTTTATGATCCTTTATGCTAAATTACAAGGGATCAAATATCTAAGTAGTACCGACGAGAGCCTATTTTGTGATATTTATCAAACCGAGACTATGTATACGCAATTAACTCTTTATTATATCTTTTCACAATTGAAAATGATATAATGATATTTTCAGGTGGTTGGTAATATAAACAACTCGATTCTATTAAGTAGAGGTGGTAAATTTTGCTTATTTTGATATATATGGGTACTTTTTGATACTTTTCAAAAAAGGATTGGGTACTTTTTTCCCATTCTTTATTATTGATGAGTTAAACGGGGGCACATGTAAGAAACTAAATGGGCTTAATAGGTGCACATGTAAAATAATAGTTAGGCTACTTGGCGAATATTTTGTGTTTAATATTTTATCCCCGGCTTTCAAAAGTATTTTTATTTTTTAATTCTACGTTTTGATATGTTTTTTTTCCCGTTTTAGCTTGCGCCCGTTTAAGCCCGTCCGTTCGTTCGTGCTCATTAGCCCGTCGCCCGTGCCCGCCCGCCCGTCCACCCGTTTTGCCACCTCTACTATTGAGGAATGATTCTATGATATTTTCAGGTGGTTGTCACACAACCAATGTTAGGAATCAAGATTTTAGCTCATCAGTGGAAAGAGCAACCACAACTCGGTGGAATGATAGTCTTTGATGCTCCTCTTAATGGTCGAGTTGGAAAAGCGGTAAGCGTGTCACTTTTTTCCGTTTAGGTTTATCTATCGTAGTGGTTATTTGTTTGACGTATCGTGTGAGCAAACAATATAGACTGTTATTTAGTTGTTAAAGTTCATGATCAAGATTCACTAATTAATTGCGTCAATTAATTCAAGTTGCTTGCGACATGAAAACAAAAATGTTAGTTTTGTCAATGGTAAAAGATTGAAAAACGAACATCCAAGTTGGCAAGTTTTTGAAACATAGATTGATGATTAGTATCATTATTTAAACAGTTGAATTAAATGACAGCTAAAAGTGTCTTGAACTCTCAACTCAATACTGCTACTTTCTGAACTGCCTTATGTCAACTCGAACAAGCATGCATCTCCAGGTTTATGATCATTGGGTTAGAGGTGTCTATATCAACCTGTTTAGTATG
>JANFOE010003386.1:0-22459 GCA_025667525.1 Glebionis coronaria
TTTGTAGTATTTTGGTGTGGAATATTTTTTAGGTTTTGAATTTTAATTTGGTGTTGTAAATTTTGGTTTGGATGGTGGGTTAGGGTTTGAGAGAGAGATTAAATTTGTGTGTGTGTGATTAATTATATTTGTGTAATTAGGGCTGATCACAAGAATATCATCAATCATTTTTCAAAATTTTAGTACGACCCACATTTCAAACTTTCAAACATTTCAACATTTCAACTTTCAACCAAAAGGGATACACCCTTTATAATGTAGTAAAGATATATATATATTATATATATATAATATAATATATATATATATATATATATATATTATATATTTATATATATATAAATATATATATATATATATATATATATATATATATATATATATATATATATATATATAGTATATATATATGTATATGTATATGACTAAGTGACACATGTCATGAGTATGTGGCATGATGATGTGGCTAAGTGACACATGTCACTCCCATAATCTTTCCTATATTTTTTTATTTTAAGGGCCTTTTTAGTGTATCTCTACTCTACCTTATATAATATATATATATATATATATATATATACTATATATATATATATATATATATATATACTATATATATATATATATTATATATGTATATATTATATATATATATATAGTGGAGTTATTCTAAAACATATCTTATAATAAAATAAATGAGGGTGAAATCTCACCCCTTGGATCAAAATCACCTAATTTGATAAAAAAATGGTGTCTTTTTTGTAAACTCTCAAACTTTAAGGGTAATTGTAGAAAATAATAAAAATTAAAACATCCCAAATTAGCCCGATCAAAAAACACACACTTCACATACTAAAAAAGATAAAAAAAAACACACAGTACACTCTGAATCCTCTCGAATCCACCAAATCCACCAAATCAAACCTACTAAATCCTCTCGAATCAAACAAATTAAACAGCGCATCCTCTGGTAATTTTTTTTTTATTTTTTGATTAATTTTTGAATGATTTGTGTTAGAATGTGTTAAAAATGATCTATGATGCTCTAGAATGTGATAGGATATCAAACATATATAAGATTTTTGTGTAAGTGTGGTTTATGATTGATGTATAAAATGTGTTTGATATAATGTCTCAATGAGAATTATAAAGTTCTCTTTGATATAGAAGTGATTTGGTAAAATCATAACTGTGATGGATTAGGAAACACTATGATTGAGTAAAACTAATATTATGATGGAGATAAAACTAATACTATGCATGCGATTTGGTAAATTAGAACTGTAATAGAGTAGAATTGTTTTTAATGTGAATATGCTTGAGTAGGATAAAGTTGTATTTTGAGGTTTTGTCAAAATTAAGTATTTGTATGTAATATATAAGTGATTTTGTAAACTTATAACTGTAATGGAGTAGGATTAACACTATGATTGAGTAGAATTAATATTATGATGGAGTAAAACTAATACTATGTATGTGATTTGGTAAAATTTTTAATAATAATAAGCAAACTTTATTCTACTGCATTACAGTTAAATTTTAATGCACTGTAATGCAGTAGGTCACTTGCATTATTCTTTCTACTACATTACTGTTTAATTTTAATGCACTGTAATATATTACGATACTTGCATTTTTATTTCTACTACATTACAGTTTAATTTTAATGCATTGTAATGAAGTAGGTACGTACATTCTTCATATGCATGATTTAATGCATTAAAACTTTATTTCGACTACATTAAGGTTATAAATTCTAATGCATTTAATGCAATAGATTACTCGTGTTGTTCATATGCATGATTTACTACATTGCAGCTTTATTTCTACTACATTACAAGTTTAATTTTAATGCATTGTAATGAAGTAGGTTACAGTACATTCTTCATATGCATGATTTAATGCATTAAATCTTTATTTCTACTACATTAAGGTTTAAATTCTAATGCATTTAATGCAGTAGGTTACTCGTGTTGTTCATATACATGATTTACTACATTGCAACTTTATTTCTACTACATTACAGTTTAATTTTAATTCATTGTAATGAAGTAGGTTACGTACATTCTTCATATGCATATTTTAGTGCATTAAAACTTTATTTCTACTACATTAAGGTTTAAATTCTAATGCATTTAATGCAGTAGGTTACTCGTGATGTGGTTGAACTTTTAACAATAATGTTAGGTAGGGTTATAACTTGATGTTCATAGAGATCATTTTTCAAATGAGCCTTGTCGGGGGTTTAATAAAATGGAGTTGTGTAAGGCTTATTATGTGTGTGATGTGGTTGATGATGATATTGAGGATATAAAAGTGAGAATATGGTGATTATCCAGTTATTGTTGTAAGTATACCTGAAATAGATACTGTTCTTTTCTCAACTGTAATCTATAATACTTATATTCTACTTCATTACTATTATTCCTAACGCATTAAAGGAGAATATATAACTGTAATGCAATAGAATATGACTATAATGCAGTAGAAAACAATGAGTGTATTAGAAAATATAAGACTTTTTTTCTATTAAATCATAGTGTTAATTTTACTACATTACTATTTTATTCTACTGCATTGAATTTTTATATTCTACATATAAATGAGATGCAAAATAATTTAATTGTAATGCGGGAGAAATAAACAATCATGTAGTAGAATAACACACTGTAATGCTGTAAAAATTAAATTAGATTATTTTTAGTGAATTATAAGTTATATGATACTACATTAGTGTTATTTTATGTTCTATTACATCAAAGTTATTTGGTGCTAGCTATTTTATACTAGTAAATGAATGTAGTGCACTAACAAAATAACTGTGTTAAATTTATGATATAAATAACAGTGATGTAGTAGAATATAATTGTAATGACGTAGAAAATATTTGTAATATATTTGTACGTTTTTTACTACATTATAACTTTATTTCTACAACATTATACTTATACTCTACTACATGCTAGTTTAAATTCTATTGCATCACATAATATAATTTTGCTATTTTCATGAAAATGCTTGAACTGTTATTACACATGTGAAAAGAACATGCAAAAAAAAAACACAAGCGACAAATGCATATGCATTTACCAAGCTACAAGCAGTAGATTGCATCCTCAAATACCAATTGATACACTCGAATTGAAGGGCGAAATGGTGCACAGATGCATTGAACGCCTAACAAAGATTCTTGGAAGATACTCGAGGATGGTGGATCATTTATAGACAACAACTTAAATTATATTAGATGTAATACTTTGGAAGACGGAACGTAAATACGATGTATTGAAAATTTTAATGATGACAAATTTTGTATAATTATTTACTAGTTTTGATTACTGTTGATATGTGAATGAATATAGATGCATTAAGTTATCAAGTATGTTGCAATGAAAATAATATTGCATCTGGCGACTACAGCTAATGCATCACAATATTGTTTTACTTCGTCAGATTGTTTACCATACTACTGAATTGCAATATAACTTTACTCCATCAAAATAATACATAAGTACATCATTGTATTATTTTACCACATCACAATGACTATTTTACTGCATCATAATGTGAATGCTATTGTATCAAAATATAATGTATATTTTAATGCGTTATAATACACCAAACAAATAAGATAATATACAGTATTAATTATTATTCGTAAAACAAAAGGATACCGAATATATTTAAAATACAATAAGATACTTTTGTTTCATGTTTGGTAACAAATACTATACATCTTAGAACCGAAAACATGGCTTGTAAGTAATAATTTGATATCTATACACTACTTATTTTGAATATAAAACGAAATAATGAAACATTGCTTGTAAGCTTTACGGGTACATATTCTGTGTCCAGATCTTGTCGCTCTTGTCGCTCTTCTTGTTGCTTGCTGTTCTTTGATGGTGGCCACTTCAATGGGCATGCTTTTAAATTATGGCTCTTTTTCTACACAGCCACTACACTTCCTCGTTTTATTACTTTACTACATCACGTGTTATTTTCCTACATTAAAATGTAAACTTTACTACATCAAAATGTATATTCAACTCCATCACAATACAATAGACAATCTTACTGCTATCACGCTTTTATACCTACTCCATCATAATGAAAAGCTACTTAACTTTAAGACCAGTAACAACCATTAACTCTGAAAATCACAGTATTTATATCTAAACCTAATACGTGCCATACATCAGCACAATATTACCAAATACTGTAACAACCATCTAAATTCATTTCAATACTTCATACAATAACAAAATTCGATTAACTTTACTTGATCAATAAGAAATAACATAAATGTTATGTACATTAGTGAATCTATAGAATCATTAATGTGAATTACAAACTAAAACATTATAATGCGGTAAAAAAATTATAAGTATATTAGAAATAGTTTCTACTGAATTGCAGTTATGTTTTATTGCATTACCGTATATTCTACAACATTAGTGTATATCATACTGCATTATTTTTATACCCAACTGCATTACTATATATTCTACAACATTACCGTATATTCTACAACATTAGTGTTTTACAATAGTACCGTATATTCTACAACATTACCGTATATTCTACAACATACCCGTATATTCTACAACATTAGTGTTTACAACAGTTATGTTTTATTATATTACCTTATATTCTACAACATTAGTGTTTTATTACATTATTTTATTGCATTATACCGTATATTCTACAATATTAGTGTATATCATACTGCATTATGTTTTACAGTCATTGATCAACTTTTTTCCGCCTTTTGAAACTAATATTTGTTCGTTACTTAAAACCAACTGCATCACGACATAAATCAAGTGTATTACAACTCTAAAATCTCGCTGAAACATTTTATCAAAACACCTTTAGTGCAACTTTTATAAACATATTTTTTTCTATCTGTTACTCAATCTTTTTCCAGATTTAAAAGGAAAATCCAAATCTAACATATTTAGATAGATAAAAACATAAAAAACTAAACAAAATATTCAGAAATGACATGACCATATAAATGAAAGCTTACATCATGAGTAGACTCGGAGTGTGGTGAATAGTGGTAATAAAAAATCTAACTACATCGCGAGTGGAGACCGATTCCGGTGAACGGCGGTGGTTAATAATTGAAAAGATGATGGTCGTCGTGGTGCGATGGAAGGGCGTTGGAGAATCGATGGATACAGAAAATAGAGACCGAGAGAGAAAGTGAGATATGAAAAAAGTATATATAGTTTTAGTAAAAATTATAAAAATGCCCCCTGAAGTTTCTAAAATTACAAAAAGTACAACCATTTTTTTAAAAAGGGGGGGGACACATGGCAGCATGTGGTTCCACCTCATTTATTTTATTTTAAAATTTGTTTTATTTTACCCCAACTCTCTCTCTCTCATCTCTCTCTATATATATATATATATATATATATATATATATATATATATATAATATATATATATATATATAATATATATATATATATATATATATATATATATATATATAATATATATATATATATATATATATATATATATATATATATATATATATATATATATATATATATATATACTAGCCTTTAGACTCGTCTGGTGGACGGGCTAGCTTTAAATACTATATAATATATATATATATATATATATATATATATATATATATATATCTTTACATTATATATAAAAGGAGGGTATGCCACATCATATCACGTCATCACTTTCCTATTATATTATTATTTTTATTTTCCTTTTTACATTTTCGTGTTTTATTTTTTTTTACTAAAAAGTTAACACTTGCAAGAATCGAACTAAAGATTTGGTGGGATCTTGTGAGATCAACAAGTATGCCCAACTACCTGGGCCAACTAAATTTCTTTTTAATATCCTAAAACTTAGCACATATAAACGCATATCAATTTTTATTACTGCCAATTTAAAAATCATAAAAAGTTTTTAATTTTTGAAAATAATTAAAAATATTGTTACTATATATTATGTTTGATAACAAAATCTTTCTCTGTTTCGATCATAATCAAAATCGCAATACCAAAATTGATTCTGAGATGCAACCACAACGAAAATCTCAAAGGCTTTCAATGTCGATCCCAAATCAAACCAATCAAACCGGATGTCATCTTTACTTCACGCATGTAACCTCCCACATCAGGTACTTTTATCATCAACCTATCTGTGTCTGATTATAGTTTGTTCATATATTGTTTAGTTAGTATAGGCCTGGTGGAATAATTTTTTCAATTATGGCTCAACTTTTTCATTAGAGCAATTAGGTCTTATTTTTAATATTGTGAATTTAATGGGTCGAATAGTCTGTTTTTTACTGTTTTTTCTAGGGGTTGAAAACTCTAGATTGTTAATTTTGTTCAATTATGGATGGTATATGCATATTATAATGTTACATGCCCTGTAACTTTATGCATTTAGTTTTTGCTTTTCCTAATAGAACGCTCATGTGAAGTTCCAGTTAAGGTGCTTTCTGATTATGATTATGGTTGTGAAGCTCCTTTCTATTTTGATTGATTATGCTATTCAACTTATTATTTTTAAATTAATTATACTATATTGCAAACCATCCTTTGAGTTGATTTTTGATTTGGGTTTATTGTTATCCTTTCGTTTTATAGTCGTTACTCCACAAAAAAACAAAGCCCCTAAGAATCCGACACTTTGTGTTAAGCCACAACAAAAGAAAACCATCGAAAATACAAGAATTAAAACTTCAACATCAGGTAGTAACAACATATATAATTTGCAACTTTCAAGTTTTAAATTTCATGATCTGATGAAAGAATGTGTATTAATATGTGTATAAATTTATAGGTGTTATACGACTTCTAACAAATTTGGTAACAAGAAAAACAAATAAGTTTAAAATTTCGTTATTAGTAACAAATTTGGTTACCAAAAAAGCACAGGAAGCAGTACTAGCAATATTGGTTACCAGAAAAACAAAAGGATGTAATAGGTTTACTAACCAGAAAAGCTCTGGAAGCGACAATACCCTGCTTTGGTAACAAGAAAAAAAATTGGTAGTGAGAATACCTGCTTTTGGTAACAAGAAAAAAATTGGTAGTGAGAATACATGCTTTAATAACCAGAAAAATCACTAGAAATCAGACTTCCTGATTTGGTTACCAGAAAAACTCTAGAAATCACAGTACCAGTTTTGAAGGTGTCTCACAAGGTATTTTCGTTACAAATAATTAAGACTACACTTTAAAAGTAAAGTCATGAGATAACTTCAATTTGTTTATGAAATTGCAGCAATAACATCAAACAAAAAGCAAAACATTGGCATTCCTACATCCACCTTTGGATATTTTTCCTATTTAAGACATTTTTTTTGCCTTGTCGTACCGTGTAAGGTTTTAAGCTTCACTATTGTGCGGTGTTTATGATATGCAGCAAAAAGGATTGATTTAGCTGAAACGTGAGGCTAGGTTGAAAGGTGGATTTTTTGTCACCCCTAAAGCTAAGATGTTGTTCGTCATCATCGCAAATGATAAGAAGAAAGAGAAAATTGCTTCCGGTTTGATCAGCCCTTTTATGCACATTTGAAGGCAGCTCAAGATCAGATTGACCAGGGTGGCTATTTCGTATTTCTTAGACCACCCCCATATGCCTCCAAATGCAGCTGCTTGGTTTAAAAATTCCACCCTCCGAAGGTAATTCATTCCATTACTTTCTGTTTCAAACAGAAGACATAGAAGCGGTTTGAAGATATATAAATTTGAACATATGTTTTTTATAATGTTAACTACGAGTATTATTTTACGTTGTTTCTAATATTCAATATCTTTTTGTTTAACTTTCACCTGACAAAAAGTCAATGTGTACCACTTAACAGGTCTCATACCACACCAAAAAGGGAAGCCTTATCAGCGATACTAGCAAGTTTGTTAACCAGAAAAGCACAAGAAGCAATACTAATAGGGTTGGTTACAAAAAGAGCACCGGAAGCAATAATAGCAATTTTGGTCACTAGAATAGCACCGGATGCGATAGTAGCAATTTTGGTTACCAGATAATCACTGTAAGTAATAATAACCGTTTTTGTAACCAAGAAATCTGTAGAAGCAACAATGCCTGCTTTGGTAACCAGAAAAACTCTAGAAGCGACAACACCTGCTTAATTTTTAGTTAAAGGTTGAAATCGTCATTCTTTAAATAATTATTTGCTAAACCTATTAATATGACAGAGCTTCTATCACCTACGGTTCTTGGTTTTGGAAAACTTTACAAGGATTTTTGTAGTGGATTCACTAAGTGGATGGGGAGATGACGACCGTTTGTTTGGCGACTGCAACAGATGTGAGATAGTAGCTTCATCAAGCTCCTTCAATGGTAAGCATTACTTTTATCCCTTTAGCTTGGCAGTATCTTACTTTCCCGGGTTCATTAGTGTCCTACTCTTTCTATATCTACTCTTTTATTAGTGTTTTTCTTAAGTTCTTAAATGATTAATCCTCTGTACATTTTGCATCTGTAAATATGCAATGGAGATCAATTGAGATTAAATGCCTTGGTAAATATGCACCTTTGGTTGGTTCGATTAGTAAGCAGAAGTTTTAGATAATAGAAATATCTTGATGCACATATGGCAATTCCTTTGAAAACCGACCTACTAAGTTGCATATAACTCAATACTTATATATTTTATTTATAAACAGCTGCAAATACGATCTCAAATGTTTCGTTTTGTTTTGAGGTTGGTTTTATGCTATTATAAAATCATAATTTACTACTAGTGTTTGTGTGCTGGTGCAATAGGGGGTGTTTGGAAAATCGTCTTATGAACAAGTTATTATGACTAAATGTTGATTATAATTATAAATAACAGGGCACTAACTACATTTAGGCCAATTTTTGACCCGTCATTCTTAGTTATGATTCACTTATTGTTTGTGACACACACCTCGATCTTGAAGTACATTAGATTAGACCGTTATTATTGGCATTATTCATGTTAAATATCAACGAATCAAATCAAAATGGGTCTCTATCCCATTAATGCAATTTGGCAGGTTCTAACATTACTTATTTTATTTTGTCATGGGTGTTTATAGATAAAGAAGGCTAATACACATCAAGTGGTTTCTTGAAAAGCTTGGTGTGTTGCGGTTAGCAGTCCAAACAACAAGGCGATCATTAGAATTCCGTACCACATTGAAAAAGCCAAAGAGTCCATGCGTAAAAGAGTTATAAGCGGACATTGATACATGCATAAGTTGCACAGAAAAGTGATCCGACCGTCCATACTATTGCAAGGGAAACCTCTGACCATACTCATTTTAATTCTTAATAACAAAATCCACATCTTGCTAGCTTCAAGTATTTGAATGTTAGGTCGTCTTTTGACGATGCATGTTTTATTTGTGACATTTTTTTGTTTCAGTTTTACCCAACTATGAGGCTTCACATGAGTTTCATACCAAGAAAAGCGACACCAACAGAGACGACACGACAGCAACAAAACGTCAGAAAATACAGCAACATCAGCAACAACACTCGCGTATCCCACCACCAATGCAACAGCAGTCCGGGCAAGCTCACGCTCCCATCTGACCAGGACCTCCAAAAGCACCGATTGATGGTTCTCAATCTCAGCTGGTTGTAGGAGGTAGTAGACCTGGCCACACATTTCACGATGTTCATGCTGCAAATGCACGCCCTCAAGGTGGACAATCTATATTGTCACTAATGGGCCAAGTGATAAATTTTAGAAAACGTGAAATTACTGATAAAATGTGAGAAGAAATCAATAAGGTATTCATACTTACTTAGGTTTATACGCTACAGTAATTTTTAGCAAATCTGAAGCCTAAATGTATAGATATAGATGGTCGAAGATGATAGATGTGTTAGACTTCGGATTACGGTCAATCTGGTGACAAGAAGAATGCCGATGATGCTTACATTTTTCTTAAAATTGGCTCGAGAGATTCCATTAGTACAAAACTCGTGATTCTTTTATTACTTATAAAGCTATTTCGGACACTATGTGCCTCAACTTGCTTACACCATCCTTCTTAAAAAGAAGAAAATAAACCAAACCACTGTTAACATGAAGGGGATCGTTGTTGGTTCACTTAACCGAAACTAATTTCCACCAGCTTTGCATATAACTAATTTTTTTATTATCCTAGAACACATAAAAATATAATCTTGGTGTTAAATTCACAGATTGGAAATGCGTGGACTGACGATAAAACAAGTCAGAAAGGATTGTTTGATTATTGGTGGGCTCATGAAGGATCTTCAAAGAATTTCCAAACTCGGAGTTGTCACAGGTGCAACCATTTATACATAATGGACTCTCTCAAAATATAGAAAAGATCGAACATTCATTAACCTTCTTCATTTTTTGCAGTCTAGAGGATTTGACGGTATGAATATATATTTTAGTTACTGTGTCAAGTTTCTAATGGGTTTTTAATTTGCAGAACCGTTCCGGTAGCATTAACCACAAAATTTTTAAGGAGCATCTAAACCAAGCTGTAGTATATCAGCAAGTTGGTGCTGCATAAATTCAGCTCAGACCTGGTCTTTTAACTCACCTAATCCAACGGATCAATCATGCATATGCCACGAATGATACTTTGATGGGTCGGTCTACAAGGAGACATATTTCCAATCAGTAACTAAACTATAAACAATTTACCCATGTTTTGACCATCTGATTCCTCGAATCTTAGATGTCTTTAGTGGGCAGGTGGATTGGATTGTTTCTTCCTAATAAATTGTTTTAGAATTCTGGGTGAAATCTTACGAATATTGTTTTTCAGCTTGCATAACAAATTTAGAAAGTTATGTCGTGTACTTAGTGACTATCTTGGTGGATGGTTTGCTGCTTTGCCCTCATGGATGACGATCAACCAATTGGCCGCTATGACTACATGTAGGCTGGCTGGTGCATCAAGGTAACTTAATAGATACCGTGACCACAAAATTTCATAAACGACATGGTAACTTAATAAATACCGTGACCACAAATTTATATGCAATAGGTGCATCTTATTTCCATGAAGTGGGCTTACTTAAATGCTGGACAATCTAAGAAATAGGCTTATAAGCTAATAACAGAAGTGATTACTGCTTTTGTCCCACAAGTGCTATAGTATCCCAAAGATTGTCACTAATGATTGTTGATTGGACAATTTATGAAAATATGTTACCTTAATCGAACAAATCAAAAGAACATTACTTAAATTGCAAAAAACATCCACAATAAGTTATTCCAGTTGAAAAAGTAAACATATCACAATTAAAAAAAAAATGCAAAATGTTACTATTTTAGAAACGATGGTTAATAGCTTTTTTACAAACATATGTTTTGTGCATATATGCTTACCGTTAATGATAGTGATTGCAGTTTGTTTCACCTTTACCTTAATCATAAAATTTGTTTTCTTTGATCAGCGCTAAGAGGCCTTTGTTAACCAAGCACCCATCTTAACTCCATATATATGCCATGTTTTAATATTGCAAATAAATTACATAAACTTTCAACTGTTACATTTCATTTTCCTTATGGTGGAAACACTTCACCACTGCCGTTCCAGAGTGACCATTTCTCTGACAATGCATTGTCCTTCGTATCTAATTTTTGGTAAAGGGTTTACAATCGTAGCTCGACGAAGTTAAATATAAGGGTGAAGGATCAAAATGTTTAATGTAAGAGAGAAGGTAATCATGTATCTGTTGTTGGGTAGGAAAAACATCCATGACGTTACTAGGCTTTGAGAAGTCAGAAAAGTAAGTACATAGTTTTAGGCAATGTTTTGAAACCTGGGTCTTGAATCGACCCGGTCGAGCCACCGGGTCACCGGTTCAACCGGTTGGACCGTTGGACTGACCCGGTTTTCATATAAAAATATTTATTTATATTTTTGCAATATTAAAAAAAATATTTATATAAAAATCACAAATATTTCATATATTTAGCCTAAAACCCGTTTACTAATAAATATAACATGTAAAAACAAAATTACGTTGCAAAACATATAGTTAAATTGCGAAAAAACACGAAAAAAAATAAAAATCAAAACCCGATCGAGTTTAACGAACTGGGTCGACTCGGGTTGCTTCAAACCCGGCGGGTCACACCGGGGTTTGAAAAATATAAGACTCTGGCCAAATTGACCCGTTTTTTTTTTCGGCCGGAACCAGTTGAACTCGACCCGATTCTCAAAACATTGGTTTTAGGTTGCTGGAGTGGCTTTTATTTTTTTAACACATACTCCATAAATGTCAGATTCTGACTCGAATACAACAGGTTCAAAACCTTTGGAAATATGATATTTTCACAATGTGTAAAGTAATTGACGTTACTGAATACATGACTTGCAAGTTCAATTTTTTTTATTAAATGGTTTTAAGATAGTTTTGATAAGTGGAGTATGTGCTAAAACTATAAATCACGATTTTATGCAGGTGTCATATTTAGCCCCTTATAATCTAAGAATCGGTGATGCAATATTTTTAGTTTTTTAAACTTCATTATTGTCATGATCTTCAAAACCAAAGCAAAGCATCTAATAATATATATATATTGACATGGTTAGATTTCAATTACGAAAAGGCCAACAAATAGGCGTCATCGTCTTGATTTACTTTGCAGATCAATTGATATGATGCTCCATAATCAATATGGTTGTCATGTTGTATCATCATCCACCAAGCCTCATTAGCATCATATCATGGAGCATCGTCATCTTCGGTCTCTTCGTCTTTATTCTCATCTTTCTCGACTTTTATAATGGATTATGGGATTACCATAATCGCTGATCATCAAAAAAATATAAAATATAATTTAGGAAAAGCGAAATAATAATTTGGAATATGAGAAGAATCTAAATATTTGAAATATGATATAAAAATTTGAAATAAATATAATATTGAAATATGATAAAACAAATAAATATTTTAATATGTTGTGTTGCCGTAAGTCACGTTTTAAAAAGTTTCGCCATAACCGTTAAAAGCGTGTAACTTAAACATGCTGTTACGCCACGCTTCACGCTATTTATAACCATAAAAAATGTTGATTTATAAGTGGTCAAAACCCGATTCACACATCATTAGTTTTATTTTTTTCTTCCGACATTACCTATATCACACCTTTTACCAGCATTTTTAAATAGCATAAATTTGAATGGACATTTTTAAAAATGGATCAAGACATGTACTCCGTAACTAATTTGCTCACATCATTTGTAAATATTTACATATTATGTTTAGCTATTATTCATTCACATTTACTTCCTCCGTCCCATTAAACTTACCCTCTAAATGCATTAATTAAAGAATATAGTTTCCTCATAAAAATTTATGGACATGAGTAAAAGTGGAAAATTAAAAGTTTTTGACTTCTTATTTAAGAAGTTTGATGATATTTTAAGACAAACTAAAATAATAACGAGGTCAATAAAATTAGGACGCATGGACTACATAAATAGAGAAATGGATTCTATTCAAAGTATAAAGGTTTTTGTTTTTATGTTTTTTTTCTTTCTTATAATACTTTGGGGTGTTTTACCACGAGGAAACGGATTACAGTATTTGTGTTGGTGTTTTTTTCGTTTTTTATAATACTTCGTAGGTGTTTTAACACACTTTAGTTTTAGTGTTTTAGGGGTTATATTAGGCGTGGAGGTGAGTAAATTAGTGAACATTGTATATAATTTTTTTAATTTACATTTAAATTTATTAATTTTATTTTCTCATATTTGATGAGCATTTATATCTTATATTCTCAATGTATTTAGTTAATAATTTGATACGTTTAAAATTGTTTCATCTTTACTTAATTGTTTGTTATAAAAAACGTAATCATTATATTAAGTTTAATGATATCTTAAAAAATATGCTAATAATTTATTTTTAAAGTTTTAATTATACATTAAAAACAATTATACTAAAGAAAGCATTAAAACCAACACCATGCTTAAAAAATACAAATAAATATTTACTCAAACAATTAATTCGATAAATAAAAAACTTAACAACAAATACAAGTCATCACAACTGATAATGCATTAGAAGACAACTACACTAAAAACACTTACAAACAAATATTTACCAAATAAAAAAAGTTAAGCAACCATCAAGAGCCATACACGTCAGTCGGACATTAAAAACAAATATTTACCAAATAAAAAAAGTAAATAAACAATTAGAAGTCATACCCGTCCATCGGACGGGTTTTGCAACTAGTATATATATATATATATATATATATATATATATATATATATATATATATATATATATAGGAGAGATCAAATATATATACATACATACATACACACATACACACACACACATATATATATATATATATATATATATATATATATATATATATATATATATATATATATATATATATATATATATATATATATATATATATATATATATATATATATATATATATATATATATATATATATATATATATATATATATATATATATATATATATATATATATATATATATATATATATATATATATATATATATATATATATATATATATATATATATATATATATATATATACTAGTGGCAAAACCCGTCCGATGGACGAGTATGACTTTTGATTGTCATTTTACTTTTATTTTGTTTTATAAATATTTGGTTGTTATGTTCTATTGATAGGTATGACTTTTGATTTTCTTTTTTTTTTATATGATAAATATTTATTTTTAGTTTTATTGTCTTTTAATGCATTATCAATTGTGACCTTTTTTAACCTAGTGTTTGTTTTCTTATGCATGACATTTTTTATTTACTTTTTGGGTTAGAATACCTTATATTTGAAATGTGCATATAGTGGCAATGCCCGTTTTATAAATGGACATGACTTCTAGCTATCATTTAAATGACAAAAATCGTGCCTAAAAAAATAAATGGTATGCTTAAAAACGAAATCATTAGGAAAAATTTATAAAGTATTTGTAAAAAAAGTTATAAAGATATGGGATTATATGACGCTATATCTTATTAACATGTAACAAAGGAAATATCACGGTATAATAATATTTTTTGTTACGTCATTAACTCAACAATAAAAATAAAAAACATAACAACTTCTTCCTATAATAACTCATTTACTGAAAGTTTACGAACTTTATGAAATTTACCACAATAAAGACTTATATTTTTACTATCGATACCACTAACATACTTTTTATTTTTTTTTCAACTTGAATCAAACATTTATATCGTTAGTTTTAATGTAACGATGTTAGTCCATTTAACCAATGATCGTTTACAACGTTAAATCCTTAATATTAATGGCGGTTTTTATTTAAAAGACTATAATTTTTTCATTTTTAATTTTAATTTATACTCTTTTCTTATTATTTCTAAAATGTTCTAAAGTTAACTTTTTTTAAAAGAGGAAAAAAAATACTTACTACGTATAAGAAATCTTTTTTTATAAAGTCCAAAACTATTTTCCGTACTCTTTTAAAATATTATAATTTTTTAAATTTGGTTTCATACTTTCTAAAATTTTATTTTTTTTCTATAAATAAATTGGAGCTAACCCTTTTAATAATATAAAATTGTTTTTATGTTCTTAACTTTGAAAAAAGAAAAACAAATCGTAAGAAAAAAATTACACTTTTTATAAAAACTTAAAATGTACGAAATTTTAATTGTTTTAATTTTTCTGATGGACGGGTATAACTTTCGATTTTTGTTTTACTCTTTTTATTTGTTAAATATTTGTTTGTTATGTCTGATTGACGGGTATAACTTCTGATTGTTTTATTTTGTCATTATTTGTTTTTAATTTTATTTTTAGTTTAGTTGTCTTTTAATGCGTTACTGGTTGTGATGTTAACATGTAACAACGGAAATATCACTGTATAATAATATTTTTTGTTACTTCATTAACTCAACAATAAAAAATAAAAAATATTACAAGTTCTTCCAATAATAACTCATTTACTGAAAGTTTACGAACTTTATGAAATTTACCATAATAAAGACTTATATTTTTATTATCGATACCACTAACATACTTTTGATTTTTTTTCAACTTGAATCAAACGTTTATATCGTTAGTTGTAATGTAACGACGTTAGTCCATCTAACCAACGATCGTTTACAACGCTAAATCCTTAATATTAATGGCGTTTTTATTGAAAAACTATAATTTTTTCATTTTTCATTTTAATTTTAATTTATTCTTATTACTTTTTAAAAAGTTTTAAAGTTAACTTCTTTAAAAGAGTAAAAAAAATTCTTACGTATAAGAAATCCTTTTTTACAAAGTCCAAAACTATTTTTCCGTACTTTTTTATAATATTATAATTTTTTAAATTTAGTTTCATACTTTTTAAAATTTTAGTTTTTCTATAAATAAATTGGAGTTAAATCTTTTAACAATATAAAATTGTTTGTATGTTCTTAACTTTGAAAAAAGAAAAACAAATCGTAAGAAAAAAATGACACTTTTTATAAAAATTTAGAATGTACAAAATTTAAGTTGTTTTAATTTGTCCGATGGACGGGTATAACTTTTGATTGTCGTTTTACTCTTTTTATTTTAAATATTTGTTTGTAATGTCTGATTGACGGTATAACTTCTGATTATTTTTGTTTATTTTGTCAATTATTTGCTTTTTAATTTAATTTTAAGTTTAGTTGTCTTTTAATGCATTATTGGTTGTGATGATGTGTGTTTGTTTTTTAACTTTTTTACGGAATTAATTTTTTCTAATTTTTTTGTTTATGTAAATGTATGTTTTTATTAATATTTCATTTTTGAATGCTAAACCCACTGATCAAATATTTTGTATTATGACTGATGGTCATTCCTTTATTCCAAACACTCCTTACACCATTTTGACCCAGTTTGTTAAATCTTACTATATTATAAAGTATATGAGACTTTTGTAATAAATTTTTGAAATGCTAAATTTTCAGATTTTTTTACTTAATATATAAAACAACTTGTTAAATATCTTCCTCACATTATATACCATGACCTTTAGTAACAACTTTTATAACAAACTATTAAAATAACATTTTAAATTTTAAATTAAAATATTTTTTTATCTATTTGTTATTTTCATAATATAAATTGACCATATTTTCTAAAATTTTGTGTTCTTTGATTCAATATCCATTTCAATAAATTTTATTACCAACTTTTAGTTCTTTTTCTTTACATTTTTAGCGAGCTTATTTTGATTTAACTTTTTCACCACTTTTAATTAATATGAATACGAACTTGATAGGTAAAGATAGTATTACTACAAACTAACTTTATTTTAAGAAAATTAACACAAATAAAATTAACACGCATGGGTTACATTAGGTCTTTAATTTAGAGTAAGCCACAAAGATATTGCATGCTACATATACTAAAGGCATGTCATAAACTGAAAACATTATAAAAAAAAGTCTAAAACAACAATCACAAAAAACTTGTAGTTATTATTGAATAATATTTCACATGGTACTTCTTTATAGTTTAAAAATATGTAACGTTTAGATCAATTGTAATTGGTCCAACAGCTTGAGAAAAAGTTAACACTTCTTTTACAATTTTGTTGGCTTATGTTAAGATGTTCTTCAAAGTCAACACATGTCTATCCTGAATCCTTATTTTTAGTCAGCTATTTGAACCTTCGTTTATGGCATACCCTCTACATTTTTAATGTAACATTCTATTTCACTATTTGAGATACTATTTGTCTGCCCTTGAAAAACCATCTAATTATTGAAATTTGAGATCACTTAAGATTGATCTACGTCTTAAATAGTCAGCTTACTGTAGACTTGGAAAATCAGTGTTTGCATTGCCATGGGACAAAGGCTGTCCATCATTTGATTGCTCTTGTGGCATTAACCACAGGTTATAAGATGGTATATATGGAATACCTAGAATCTGACTGAAAATCTTAATGATTCTAGTTAATAATTAACATTAAATGCTATCAAACTGTAAAGACCATTTATGCTAACTATCTATATTTCAAATCATCAGTAAGCTCATCATAACCTAGTTAAATCTATGGTCATTTTTGGTTCAGCTGTACTTTTTTTATTCAGTCTAGTTTTGCTTTTGTCATTCAACATGGGGTATGAATGCATCGAATGTATTGGCTTGTATAACGATCAAAAGGGTATTAAACAAAAATACCAACATACATACAAAATAATGTCTTTTTTAATGTTGAGTTCCAGTTGAAACTCCTTTTCTTCAACTGCTTAACTACCTGCATTTCATGTTCTTGACAGCTCCCCATTGGTCGTCAAGCAGATAACAACCTTAAACCTTATCAAGCAATATTGTTGCAAGGTCGTTTAGCTTTTACCTATACCATAATCCGAGAATTGGCATATGATCTGCCATGTTTGCATCTAAGAAATAAGCGCATGTAGCGTTATCGGCCCATGATCACCTCACACGAATGTTCTTACAACTGGTTGAAGGTTCATCCAGCAATGATTGCAATATTTATACTACCAAGTTTCCTACGCCTAGTTTCATCAAAGTCTGTTGCAGCTCCTCAAAATGTAGAATGAACTTTGTTACACGGATCATAGAAAAACAATAGAAGTTGAATAATCAAATTTTACAAACATATAGACGAATGACACTTAAACTAGAAATATCAAATAACGAAGGAAGTATCAAGTAATAATTAGTTATTAACGACTTAAACTCAACCTAACATTCATTAGTAAAGGAACCAAGATGGGCACTGGGGACGGGTCATTAGTATGGGTTAAAATGGGTGAGGCCTGGATGATTCACAAGGCACAAACACTTTATATTCTATTCATTATTGGTACTAATTACTAACGTTGTAGTAGTAAACGATCCTCCTCATATGAACATATTCTATACTCGAACGAAAATCACGCATAATTATGATTTACTAAAAGGACCACCATTTTTCATTTCTAGATAGAATAATTTATGATATTGTATGCCTTTGAATGCATGTTAGCCGACTCTTGACCCATTTGACAAGTTCAGTTTTTATTATTCCAGTATTTACCAATTTGAACTATTACCAATCCACACAAAAGAGTTGAGATTGTCGCTTTTAGGTGAGAAGCAAATAGACACATTCAGTTTTAGAGCTCGAAGCTTGGGGTTAACAATAACTTATTTGTCCATACCTGATGATGGTATCTATAAGAACAGCTTGCTTACCTGAGGAAGTGGCAACTATGCTTGTAGAAACCTTTGAGCAGATAGAAGCCTATCAGATAGCTAGAGCGGACTCCTTACTTAACGTAGCAGCTGGAATATAGTGAGGAGAAGATGGAATAACTACCTTATTGTAGATGAGCTATAACGTTAATACATACCTGCTATCAAGTTTCACATAAGACTTTTCAGTCACTGTGACATCATATATGCACTTTTATTCCCTTTATTATGCACAAATATCAATTCATGGTTATTGTTTCAGTCACTATTTATCGAAACTCGTCTAATTTTCTCATTTATTTCCAGTTTGCAATATCATTAGTTAGTTACTGGGGCTTGGGGGTGTTTGGAAAATCTTATATTAACAACTTATACTTGTTTATAGAAATAGCTCTTAGCTTATCCAGTGTCAAAAAACAATCTAAGAGACGGTGTTTGGGTAGGCTTGTCATCTTATTTGGTCCAAACGAATCATCGTCCAAAGTGATGATTTGTTGTGTGCGTGGGTCAAATTAACTTTCAATAAGCTTCTGCATATATAAATAAGTTGTACCAAATCAACCCTTCCATTTTAACAGTTTTGGATTGCTTATTCAATCTGATCATCCTATATTCCTATTACCCTATGGTTTTGTTTCCATAACACGCTTCAACTAAATCAACAAATTTAGATAACATTAATAAATTATCTGTGAATTTTTCTTATGTGTGGCCATATACCAACATTTTGCCTATACTAAGAAACTACCTGTTTTTTTTATCTACTTTTGACCCGTTCCATTTTAAGCTAGAATTATTCTACTTGTTTAACTAAAAATATACTCATTTCTGAGTAGATGACAGGTTGGTTGAACTGTAAACGATTTTTTGTTGGATTATCAGCGCGAACAAAATAGTCTCTGACTAGGACCAGGAACCAATTAAAAATTTGATCTTGACATATCCATGGTTGCTTGTCCACATCCTTTATAAAATCAGCGTCACTAATATATTAACAGAACTTTCGATCGATTTCTTTTGTAATATTATTTAAGTTACATATCAGGGATAAACATAAGCCAAGCTAATCGTAATTGCCACGTCTAATCAATGTCAACACACTTAAAATTACACGGATACGAAAACATTAGCAGGTGGTGTCCCGCAACTGTCATTGCTTGAGCTTTCAACTCGCAATCTGCACTTATACAATGATCAATTTTAGAGGTGTCAAAAAATGCCTTTGAGGCTTATCTTGTAATTACACATATCGATACACTTAAGTCTATTGACATGTGTAATTTAATGTAGATAAAATAAATGAATGTATAAAGGATTACCTCAGTGTCATCTTTCCATGCTATGTTGTTCGTAGGTTATAATTTAGCATATGTATTGGCGTATCTAGAGATGAAAATATACCATGCTTTATGTCAAACCCATTTCTCTGGCCATATATAGGCTTGCTATTTGTGCGAGATCCATACCAAGAGTGTTAAATCCTCTTTCACCTACTGTTTTTTCTAAAACCCACATCAGAACAATAATCAAGATCATTATATACCGCACTGTCATTGTCATGAATAGAATTGCCCTTTGCTTCTCTTTAGGTCTGCTGAATGTCCCTGAAAAAATAAAATCTCGTTCAGACACCCGCATAAAGGTAGTTTGACCTCGCAAGAAACTTTTTAGTTATACATAAGCAGTGTCTGAACATGATTACAATTGTTACTTTGATGATATATGGGCAACTCTCAGCCCATTTGACTTGTTTAGATAATCAATTTTGTTTTAACACTTGCATTTACAGATTTTCTGTTAGTTATGAGGGGCCCATAATCAGTTTAAAAAGTTATAACGCTTTGATAAAATAGATATAGCATAATTAATGGTTCCTATAGAATCCCATTTTTGTTTTCCCTCAAAAAGCTCCAAAGAATTATCTGTTGGTCCTTTAATATAATTGTATTTGGTAACCGAACTTTTGAACCAGACGAGTAATCTTGTGCCGTTTTCGTTTCATTTTCATAATATTCTCGGCATACGTGATAGAGTTTGGAGTTGATAGATTAGTGACGTTCGCTACCAGCACTTGGTGCACGAAGTAGTAAGACAGGTTAACTTTTTACTTAAAAAACTTATGTCTCTTAACCTGTTGGATAAGGAATCACATACACTTTGAGGCTGCGAATTTGTTGTTAAAAGAACAATAAACATATAAACGGTTAATGTGGTTCCTGAATGACTTACCTGTAGCCCATTGGCAAGCAAGCACACCAATAATCTTGTCGCTATAGAAGTCATTCAGGTTCTTATAATTGTTTCAACCGTATACAGAAAACCCATGGATGAAGATGTCGCTTTCAAGTTGCTTGATCTAGCTCGCTGCATAAAGACTATCAATCAAGATAGACTGAATATTAGTTCCCATATCTTTTCTACTACACAAAAAAACTGCTACTCCAAATAAGAATTATCGGATATAACAATTTTATGATTAAGATTAAAAATGAATTTTACGAAATGTAGGCATTTTTTTTTCTTTTCATGCCACTAAATCTTCCTGGTGGAAATATTGAATTTCACAATATTTTAGAAAACATGATGGTTCAGCTCATAGTTAACTGGTATGGAAAATTGACCTGAATGCTTGTGGTAAAGACTGTTGCTAGTTTACCGTCTCATCCATTAACGAGGTAAATCTACGCAGGTCGAAGAGTGTGGAGTCATATGTTAACCAGTTCAACACCTGAAAACAGGTAACACGTTAACGAATAAGAATACAATACATTATCACATTCAATTTTTATAAAATTTAATGCAATCCAACTCATTTTGATATGTGAACTAAATCCACGCACCCGACCACCCAATCTACCACCTTTACTTACACATATGAGGATGCTTAGGATAGCTTCTTGTGTAAAACAGCTAGCTTGTTCAAAATACTCTCTGTAGTCAAGACTACTGTTGTATCAATTTTAATCAGCAATCCCTCTATCAGAAAAATAAAACTTATATCACTGCATTCTAAAATCCATACCCAATAATGATGAAAAGCTGCCAAAGAACAAATTAGGAACAATAAACATATATTATTACCCCATGTACTGATATTTTGGCATTGAACTGATATTGACAATAACACAAGTTTTTAAGTTTCTACACATCAGGAACCTGCATATGTTGTGTAAATGACTTAGCATCAGCAACTTCAAAATCTGAAGTTATCTATACGGCCATATAGGTATCTGGTGTATCATAAAAATTAAAA
>JANFOE010003387.1:0-20948 GCA_025667525.1 Glebionis coronaria
GAATAGAACCCTTATTGAAGCAGCCAGAACCATGTTGGCTGATGCCCACTTTCCTATAGCCTTTTGGGATGAAGCTGTTAACACAACTTGTTATGTTCAAAATAGGGCATTGGTCAACAAAATACATAATAAGACACCTTATGAGTTACTTTGGGGAAGGAAGCCAAATATTGGCTTTCTCAAGCCTTTTGGATGTCATGTAGTTGTTTTAGAAACTAGTGAGGCCCTAGGTAAATTTGATTCAAAAGGTGATGAAGGCTACTTCATGGGTTATTCAGTGCAGAGCAAAGGATATAGGGTTTACATTAAAAAGGAAAAACGTATACTTGAAAAAGTACATGTTAGGTTTTTAGAGAGTAAACCTAGTGATCCTGAAAGTGGTCCAAATTGGTTGTTTGACTTAGAACCTTTATCTAGAGCTTTAAATTATATGCCTGTTACTGATCCAGACATTGTGAAGTAACTTCAAGTGTTTTGGAAAAGAGAATTGGTAATGTTTCAGGTATACAGGTTGCTAAGGAGGATGGACCACCAGCAGTTGAGTCATCTCCCACACAAGAATATGTTACACTTCCTATATGGACAGATGAGTATTATGCTGCTGCTGCTGCTGCTAGAAAAGATAATGGTGGTTTCCAAATACCACCAAATACAAACATGCATGGTTCTTCAGGCGCTGACAAAGGCAAATCAAGCGCTGACAAGAGCAATTCAGACGCTGATGGATCAGACGCTGACACCAACAGTTCAAGCGTTGTCAGCCCAAGCGCTGACAAGCAAGGTTCAGAGTTTGACAACACCTTTGCACATCTTTTCTCTTCCCATTTTGAACAAGGTGGACCTTCCAATGTCCATGAAGAGATTTCTGTTGATCAAAGAGAGTCTGATGAAGAAGATATTGGCAACATGGAGCGTGAAATTGAGGACACCAGACTTTTTGAAGGAGGCGTTCTCACTTCCACAGCAAAGGATCACCCCTCATCTCAGATCATTGGTGATGTTATGGCTCCAGTTCAGACACGAAGATCCCATCAAAATCTTGGTGGATTTATTGCCAATATACACAAGAAGGTTGATACCCCTCTTGTACAAGCATGTTTGTTTGCATGTTTTCTGTCACAAGAAGAACCCAAGAAGATTTTTGATGCTCTCAAAGAACCCAGTTGGGTGGAAGCAATGTAGGATGTGCTTCACCAATTTGCTATACAGGATGTTTGGGAGCTGGTTGATTGTCCTAGATATGTGAGACCAATTGGGACAAGATGGGTTCTAAGGAACAAGAAATATGAAAGGGGTATTGTGGTCAGAAACAAGGCACGTTTGGTAGCTCAGGGATATACACAAGAGGAAGGTATAGATTATAAAGAAGTTTTTGCACCAGTTGCAAGAATTGAAGCTATAAGAATTTTCCTAGCTTATGCCTCTTGTATGAACTTCACTGTTTATCAAATGGATGTGAAGAGTGCTTTCCTCTATGGGACAATTGTTGAGGAGGTGTATGTAATGCAACCTCCTGGTTTTGAAGATCCTGAGAATCCAGACAAGGTTTATAGAGTGAAGAAAGCTATGTATGGACTTCATCAAGCCCCAAGAGCATGGTATGGTACATTATCCACCTACTTGGTGGAAAATGGATTTAAAAGGGGCACCATAGATCAGACATTGTTCACAAAGAAGAAAGGTAAGGATGTCTTACTTGTCCAGGTCTATGTTGATGATATCATTTTTGGATCTACAAATCCAAAAATGAGTGAAGACTTTTCCAAGCTTATGACAGATAAGTTCAAGATGAGTGCAATGGGTGAGATGAACTTCTTTCTAGGGTTACAAGTTCAGCAGAAAGAAGATGGTATCTTCATCTCCCAAGACAAATATGTAGCTGAAATCTTGAAGAAATATGGTTTTTCTCCACATGAAAAGGATGCTTCTACTCCTATGGATAGGGAACACCCTTGGGGAAAAATTGGAGCTGGAAAGGATGTGGATGTTAGGCACTATAGATCAATGATTGGTTCATTGATGTATCTTACAGCCTCAAGACCTGACATCATGTTTGCTGTGTGTGCTTGTGCACGCCATCAAGTGACTCCCAAAGAATGTCACCTTTTTGCTGTGAAAAGGATTTTTAGGTACCTAAGATGTTATCCAGATCTTGGCTTGTGGTACCCAAAAGATTCTCCATTGGAGCTTATTGCATATTCAGACAGTGACTATGGTGGTGACAAGTTTGATAGGAAATCCACAACTGGTGGATGTCAATTCCTTGGGAGTAGATTGATATCTTGGCAATGCAAGAAACAAACAGTGGTGGCAAACTCTACAACTGAAGCAGAATATGTAGCTGCAGTTGCTTGTTGTGGACAAGTCTTATGGATTCAGAACCAGCTGTTGGATTATGGGTATAATTTCATGCATACCAAGATTTTTGTAGACAATAACAGTACTTTATGCATTATTAAAAATCCTGTACATCATTCTAAAACCAAACACATAGAAATTAGACATCATTTTATAAGAGATTGCTTTGAGAAAGGTTTAATACAACCAGATAGGGTAGCCACAGAAGATAATGTGGCTGATTTATTAACTAAACCTTTTGATGCTGGAAGGTTTCAATATTTGGTAACAAATATTGGAATGGTTAATCTCACTTAATATGTGTTTTGGAACCTTTTTGTAAAAGTATGTACAGGATAATGCATTGTTATTGGTCTTTGTGATGATTTAGATTTTTCCACTTTATTTTTCTAACACTGACAAAGGTAAATGTAACGCTGTCAAGTGTTATTTTGCCGTTGTTAGAAATATTATTGTCTAACGCTGACAAGAGTTCCTTCAACGCTGATAAGTGTTGTCGGGGCGCTGTCAGCAACAAATGTTAGTTTTGTGGTTTTCAATCTAAATGTGTAGGTGGTGGTAGCTTTATGCCATTGGATACAGAGTTGCTTATGGATCTTTGAAGAGCTATTTGGACATGTTTTTGTTTATGGATGATGGTTGGAATATTTATATTCCTATCTTGACATAAATTTTTAATGTTCATATATATTTTGAGAAACTCATGTATCATAGTTTAAGGGGAGGTTTAAGGAACCTTTAGGACTCTTGGGTATTCTTATAATACTCTCATCACAATTCTAGATTGTGTCCACAGGTGAGTATGGGTTAGTTTTACTAAACCATGAGGCACTGTAGCATGCAAAGTTGACAAACTATGCATGCTGCCAAGACATTTTTGGCCTAGAATTGGTTATGGTCTGATGGGAGACTTGGGAATAGTTTTGTTATGGGTTTACCTGGGAGTTACAAAGAGTTTTATGAAATAACTTTGTTGGTAACTATTTTGGTTAGCAAGGGACACTAGAGGACGTTTGTGTCTATCTTGCTTAAGCAAGTGTGCATAAATGGACAGTGCTTGCCGCCCAGTAATTATTATCAACTTGTAAGATATTTCCCTTAGGATAAATTACTTTGTTAAGGTCTTTTTCTTTTTAAATATTTTTATTTTTATTTTTTAGACGCTGACAAGTTTTTCTCCAAACGTTGTTACGTCCAATCGTGACGCTGACAAGGCTTTAGGCAAACGCTGACAAGAAAATATAGCCGTTGGGCGCTGATGGGCTATTTTTGACCGTTGACACCTAGTGGGCCCTACCCAGTTGTTATTTTTTTGACTAATCTTTGGCCGTAATTTTGGGGAGTTGTTACTTTTAATTAATGCATGAGATAAGTTATATTTGATTCAATATTTTCATCATTGCTTTTTGAATATAACTGCCTCATTTTTGACCAATCAAAATCATGCATCTCTCCTATAAATTTGGCTAACTTTTTTTATTCTGGGTATTCATATTTTCTTGTCTAATATTTTTCTCCTAGATTTTTCCCATATCACATAACCTAAACAGTTTTAAACATGGCACCAAAGTTCAACTCAAGCAATCTGACGTTGGATTTCAAGAGCCAACATAATATGGTGGCTTACTTGGCCGCTGATAATGATTTGTTCCCTCAGTATTCACAAATGGTGGCATTTTTAAATGCATCTTCTATAAGGTATGCACTTTCTCATGAGCCACTAGTCCCTGTCGCACACATTAGACAGTTTTGGAACAATGTTAGTTCCACAACAGCTAATGGAGTGACCACATTAACATCTACTGTTCATGGAAGAACATGGGTGGTCACTGAAGCCTTGGTTCGCCAAGCTTTGCGTCTTGATGACACTGATGGTGTGACTATCCTTGCCGTTGCAACAATAGAACAAGGTCTTAGGGAATTGGGTTATCCTATTCCTGCTGGTAAATCTTTAAATAAATATCATAAGCAGGAATTTCCCTCTGACTGGAAATATTTGATACATGTCCTTTTACAATGCTTAAGTCCAAAATGTACTTCTTTTAATGAAATTAATAGGTCAATTGCAAGTGCTTTGGTTTGTATAACACGTGGGCTTAAGTATAATTTTTCTAAAATGATTTTTGAAGGGATGTGTAAAAATAAGGGAAGTAAAATGACTTTGGCTTACCCAAGATTTTTGCAAATGGTATTTGATTTACAAGGATATTGTACTAGGGATCATGACACTTTTTATGAGATCCCTAAACAAAAGAAAATCATTTTTGACAAGATGAGCTCCACAAACAGATCCATACCTCTCACCCAAGCTATGCTTGAAGTAATTCAGGCTGCTCAACCACAACCAGACCCTGCACCTCAACTTGAGCCTATCCATGAATCTTTACCTTCACCAGACCACATGGACATTGACCAACCCAACGCTGACACTCAAAATGTTGGCGCTGACACAGCCAATCCCAACGCTGATACCATCCCTGAACAATCCCAAACACCCCTTAACCAACCAACACCCACACAATCTACCTCATCTTCCACCCCATTACAATCTAGGTTGAATAAACGCCAAAGGACTACTGGAGTGTTCTCCTCTAGTGGTCCTAGCCTTGTAGCAGAGAGAACCACCTCCACAAGTGTGGCTGGTGAAATGGATGAGGCTGGGGCTATTGACACAGGCTTAGATGCTGGTCAAGACAGTCCCAACATCATTAAGACCTCATCCATGCCCTATGATTCTATTTTGGGAGGTCAAATCCCCATTCTAGCTGAGGGCAGATTGGAACCTATGACTTTGACTGAATTGACGGCTGCTGTCATTAGCTTGCAAAAGCAAAATGTCAGCCTTGTACAAATTGTCAACAAACAGGGCCGTGAACTCCAAGTATTGAGGGAGCGGGTAACTGTTTTGGAGAATCCAAGTAGCAGGAGTCTATTGGAGGAATCTTCCAAAGGGGAGGATGAAGAGGATGAGCTGATTCATATAGCAAGTGAGAAGAGTTCAGAGAAGAGTTCACAATTTAGTGAATCTTTACATGTTGCTGAAGCACTCACCAACTTGAAGAAGCACCCAGTTATTGATACATCCAAGGTAACTCCATTGAACTTGGAAGGATCTTTCACAGCAACAATGGGCGCTGATACAGGTTTGAACGCTGACACATCCAGCGCTGACAAAGGTAATCGGGGCGCTGATAGAGGTAACTTGAACGCTGACAAAGTTGCAGGTGGTGTTGATGTATTCCAGTCATCAGCAATCATCAAAGATGTGTCCACACAGGTTTCTTCTTCTACTTTGCCTATTATTGATCCAAAAGACAAAGGTAGAGGAATTTTGACTGAAGAAGATGTTCCAAAGAAAGATGCAGCACAAATTGCATTTGATGAACAGTTGGCTGCCCAACTTTTGGAAAGAGATTTGAAGAGGAGTGGTAGATCACCATTTGTTGCTACTTCTGAGAGTGAGGAAGAGAGTGGTGATGAAAAAGAAGAGGATAGCTCAGATTCAAGTGTTCAAATTATTGAAGATCCAGAAAGACTTGAATATGGGGATGAGTTAGCAAAGGAAAGATTGAGTGATTTGAAGAATCAGATTGACTGGGATCTTCCTGAAATCACCAGAATGTACCATGCTTGGGAAGACAAAGTAATGGACAATCCAGGAATGAGCTTATCAGATCAAATTTGGGGGTTGGAAGTTCTTCTCAGGGTACAAGATGACATAAAGGTGATTTTGAGGTTTAATGCACAAGAGGTCAAGACCTGGCTTAAAATAGATAGAAGGCAATTGTACTATAAGTTTCTTAGATGCCATCAACCTAGATGGACATACAAGAAGTTGCTGGCTTTATCTTTTGAGGAGTTAGAGTATAGGGCACATCCTATTTGGAGGAATGTGCAAGAAAATAATGTCTACCAGTTTCTTTCAGAAGAAAGGAAACAAGAGCTTGCTGAGGAAATGCAGATTCAAAAGGAGATGAGGATTGCTCAAAGACCAGTAAAGAAAGGAGATCCTCTCCAATTTCCCAAAGATATGGATGTGTATTATCCAACTGAAGGTGTCATAAGGAAGCATCTCAAGCTTTCTCCATTGGAAGCTTCAGATTTGGTTAATGTAGTACCTTAAGATGACAGAAATCCAATCATCAGTTTTGATGAAGATGAGTGTGGATTTTGGAAGATTGGCAGGTTTGGAAAGGAGGTACATACTTTCACTTCAGTTATTTCCATCTTTGCAAGCATAGACAGAGAAGACTTGGTGCATCTATGGAGATTAATAGAGGCCAAGTATACAGCTGAAGCACCTACTTCAGCAAATGGAATAAGACTTTGGAACACATTTTTGACTTTGTGTGGTCCAAGAGAAGCAGATCCTGCCATATGGAAGGATCTTGAAGATGATCTCAGTAATCTTCATTGGATGCTTTATTCTACTTGTGGTGTATTTCATTTGAGCTCTACAAAGTTTTCAGAGTATCTACTTGTGGATGCTGACTATTTCTTGTCCAAAGAAGTATTGGAGAAGATGATGGAGACACCCTTGGAGATTGATTATACTAGTGACGTGGCCAAGGACTTGATTAGATATGTTTATCACCAACATAAGAAGTTTTTGCAAGATTCCTCCTAAGCCTTAAGTTTTTATTCAGAAACTTGATCATTGGAATAGATATCAAGTTTAGGGGAGGATTGTTGGGAATAAATTATGGGTCAGTTTACTAGACGCTGATAAGAAGAATCCAAACGCTGATAGGATGACATTGGACGCTGACAGCCAAGCGTTGACAATTGAAGAAGTCAACGCTGATAGACTTGAAGATTAGCACTGATGGAATATATCTTCATACGAATCTTTTTGTTTATTTGTTTCTTTATTTGTGTATGGTAAAGATAAGCTCGACATTGTATTTTCCATTATTATCTTTACCTAGAATAGTTGATTCGTAGCTTATTGTACAAGACTTCTTAATCTATAAAAGAAGATCTTTTAGGTTAATGATAATCATCAGTTTTCATAAGTTTTCACAAGTTAAACCTCTTTCATTGTAATCAAGTTCGTTCATTCTAATACAAGTGAAAGTTTGTTTAACATCTTTGTGTTTTAGATTAAGTGTTAATTCCACATAACACTTAGTTACTTTATTCATAAGCAAAAGTTTCTCTACGTGTATTACTTGATCTAATCTCGTATACACAAAGCTTAATCGATCTAAGTTTGGGATCAACATATAGACCACATAGGATCCGGGCATAATGTATTTGCCCGGATTCATGATGGATAAAACACATCTATGTGTTTGCTCAGTTTAGTTTTGGTTGTGTTTTATTGGTGTAAAAGTTGGTCAGCTAGTATTAGAGGTAGTTGTGAATGTAGTAGACAAAGAGCATCTCGACGGCACATTATAGTATAAAGGTCAAGACATGAGTGTGCTCTAACAAAACGTCATGTTATTTGACCTAAAAATGATATTGTTCAACATTGGGAAGCCTACATAGGTGAATAATATGCAAAAGAAGGACAAGTATTTTTTGACATTTCATGTAGGATCAAGTTGCTTATGTATTATATGACTCTGAAATATTTGATTCCATGTTTTATTCTATTAAAATTGAGAGCTATCAAGAAATAGATTACCAAACACAATCGCTAACATACAAAAACAAATTTATATTGAAATTATCTGAAAAAGTGGGTTGCAATAAAATGGTCATAACATGTGATACATGACTCCGTTTCAAGACCACAACTAAGAAAATGGATGCTTGAAAAAAGGAGTACTTTTATCCAGGCAAGCATTGGTCAAAAGCGACTAAACCCGATCAAAAACTGATAAAAACCTACCAAGAACAGCTAAAAATGCCGTAACCGGCTCAAATCATCCAAACCTAAGAAAAAACCTTTAAAATTATTTCCAGTCCATATAGACCACATAGAATCCGGGCATAATGTATTTTCCCGGATTCTTGATGGATAAAACACATCTATATGTTTGCTCTGTTTAGTCATGGTTGTGTTTTATTGGTGTAAAAGTTGGTCAGCTTGTATTTGAGGTAGTTGTGAATGTAGTAGACAAAGAGCATCTCGACGGCACATTATAGTATAAAGGTCAATACATGAGTGTGCTCTAACAAATCGTCATGTTATTTGACCTAAAATTGATATTGTTTAACCTTGGGAAGCCTACATAGGTGTATAATATGCAAAAGAAGGACAAATATTTTTTGACATTTCATGTAGGATCAACTTGCTTATGTATTATATGACTCTGAAATATTTGATTCCATGTTTTATTCTATTTAAATTGAGAGCTATCAAGAGTGTGCTCTAACAAAACGTCATGTTATATGACCTAAAAATGATATTGTTTAACCTTGGGAAGCCTACATAGGTGAATAATATGCAAAAGAAGTACAAGTATTTTTTGACATTTCATGTAGGATCAACTTGCTTATGTATTATATGACTCTGAAATATTTGATTCCATGTTTTATTCTATTGAAATTGAGAGCTATCAAGAGTATGCTCTAACAAAACGTCATGTTATTTGACCTAAAAATGATATTGTTTAACCTTGGGAAGCCTACATAGGTGAATAATATGAAAAAGAAGGACAAGTATTTTTTGGCATTTCATGTAGGATCAACTTGCTTATGTATTATATGACTCTGAAATATTTGATTCCATGTTTTATTCTATTAAAATTGAGAGCTATCAAGAAATAGATTACCAAACACAATATTGAAATTATCTGAAAACGTGGGTTGCAATAAAATGGTCATAACATGTGATACATGACTCCGTTTCAAGACTACAACTAAGAAAATGGATGCTTGAAAAAAGGAATACTTTTATCCAGGAAAACATTGGTCAAAAGCGACTAAACCCGATAAAAAACGGATAAAAACCTACCAAGAACAGCTAAAAATGCCGTAACCGGCTCAAATCATCCAAACCTAATAAAAAACCTCTAAAATTATTTCCAGTCCATATAGACCACATAGAATCCGGGCATAATGTATTTTCCCAGATTCTTGATGGATAAAACACATCTATATGTTTGCTCTGTTTAGTTTTGGGTTTGTTTTATTTGTGTAAAAGTTGGTCAGCTAGTATTTGAGGTAGTTGTGAATGTAGTAAACAAAGAGCATCTCGACGGCACATTATAGTATAAAGGTCAAGACATGAGTGTGCTCTAACAAATCGTCATGTTATTTGACCTAAAAATGATATTGTTTAACCTTGGGAAGCCTACATAGGTGAATAATATGCAAAAGAAGGACAAGTATTTTTTGACATTTCATGTACGATCAACTTGCTTATGTATTATATGACTCTGAAATATTTGATTCCATGTTTTATTCTATTGAAATTGAGAGCTATCAAGAGTGTGCTCAAACAAAACGTCATGTTATTTGACCTAAAAATGATATTGTTTAACCTTGGGAAGCCTACATAGGTGAATAATATGCAAAAGAAGGACAAGTATTTTTTGACATTTCATGTAGGATCAACTTGCTTATGTATTATATGACTCTGAAATATTTGATTCCATGTTTTATTCTATTAAAATTGAGAGCTATCAAGAAATAGATTACCAAACACAATCGCTAACATACCAAAACAAATTTATATTGAAATTATCTGAAAACATGGGTTGCAATAAAATGGTCATAACATGTGATACATGACTCCGTTTCAAGACTACAGCTAAGAAAATGGATGCTTGAGAAAAGGAGTACTTTTATCCAGGCAAGCATTGGTCAAAAGCGACTAAACCCGATCAACTGATAAAAACCTACCAAGAACAGCTAAAAATTCCGTAACCGGCTCAAATCATCCAAACCTAAGAAAAAACCTCTAAAATTATTTCCAGTCCATATAGACCACATAGAATCCGGGCATAATGTATTTTCCCAGATTCTTGATGGATAAAACACATCTATATGTTTGCTCTGTTTAGTTTTGGTTGTGTTTTATTGGTGTAAAAGTTGGTCAGCTAGTATTTGAGGTAGTTGTGAATGTAGTAGACAAAGAGCATCTCGACGGCACATTATAGTATAAAGGTCAAGACATGAGTGTGCTCTAACAAATCGTCATGTTATTTGACCTAAAAATGATATTGTTTAACCTTGGGAAGCCTACATAGGTGAATAATATGCAAAAGAAGTACAAGTATTTTTTGACATTTCATGTAGGATCAACTTGCTTATGTATTATATGACTCTGAAATATTTGATTCCATGTTTTATTCTATTGAAATTGAGAGCTATCAAGAGTGTGCTCTAACAAAACGTCATGTTATTTGACCTAAAAATGATATTGTTTAACCTTGGGAAGCCTACATAGGTGAATAATATGCAAAAGAAGGACAAGTATTTTTTGACATTTCATGTAGGATCAACTTGCTTATGTATTATATGACTCTGAAATATTTGATTCCATGTTTTATTCTATTAAAATTGAGAGCTATCAAGAAATAGATTACCAAACACAATCGCTAACATACAAAAACAAATTTATATTGAAATTATCTGAAAACGTGGGTTGTAATAAAATGGTCATAACATGTGATACATGACTCCGTTTCAAGACTACAACTAAGAAAATGGATGCTTGAAAAAAGGAGTACTTTTATCCAGGCAAGCATTGGTCAAAAGCGACTAAACCCGATCAAAAACTGATAAAAACCTACCAAGAACAGCTAAAAATGCCGTAACCGGCTCAAATCATCCAAACCTAAGAAAAAACCTCTAAAATTATTTCCAGTCCATATAGACCACATAGAATCCGGGCATAATGTATTTTCCCAGATTCTTGATGGATAAAACACATCTATATGTTTGCTCTGTTTAGTTTTGGTTGTGTTTTATTGGTGTAAAAGTTGGTCAGCTAGTATTTGAGGTAGTTGAGAATGTAGTAGACAAAGAGCATCTCGACGGCACATTATAGTATAAAGGTCAAGACATGAGTGTGCTCTAACAAATCGTCATGTTATTTGACCTAAAAATGATATTGTTTAACCTTGGGAAGCCTACATAGGTGAATAATATGCAAAAGAAGGACAAGTATTTTTTGACATTTCATGTAGGATCAACTTGCTTATGTATTATATGACTCTGAAATATTTGATTCCATGTTTTATTCTATTGAAATTGAGAGCTATCAAGAGTGTGCTCTAACAAAACGTCATGTTATTTGACCTAAAAATGATATTGTTTAACCTTGGGAAGCCTACATAGGTGAATAATATGCAAAAGAAGGACAAGTATTTTTTGACATTTCATGTAGGATCAACTTGCTTATGTATTATATGACTCTGAAATATTTGATTCCATGTTTTATTCTATTAAAATTGAGAGCTATCAAGAAATAGATTACCAAACACAATCGCTAACATACAAAAACAAATTTATATTGAAATTATCTGAAAACGTGGGTTGCAATAAAATGGTCATAACATGTGATACATGACTCCGTTTCAAGACTACAACTAAGAAAATGGAAGCTTGAAAAAAGAAGTACTTTTATCCAGGCAAGCATTGGTCAAAAGCGACTAAACCCGATCAAAAACTGATAAAAACCTACCAAGAACAGCTAAAAATGCCGTAACCGGCTCAAATCATCCAAACCTAAGAAAAAACCTCTAAAATTATTTCCAGTCCATATAGACCACATAGAATCCGGGCATAATGTATTTTCCCAGATTCTTGATGGATAAAACACATCTATATGTTTGCTCTGTTTAGTTTTGGTTGTGTTTTATTGGTGTAAAAGTTGGTCAGCTAGTATTTGAGGTAGTTGTGAATGTAGTAGACAAAGAGCATCTCGACGGCACATTATAGTATAAAGGTCAAGACATGAGTGTGCTCTAACAAATCGTCATGTTATTTGACCTAAAAATGATATTGTTTAACCTTGGGAAGCCTACATAGGTGAATAATATGCAAAAGAAGGACAAGTATTTTTTGACATTTCATGTAGGATCAACTTGCTTATGTATTATATGACTCTAAAATATTTGATTCCATGTTTTATTCTATTGAAATTGAGAGCTATCAAGAGTGTGCTCTAACAAAACGTCATGTTATTTGACCTAAAAATGATATTGTTTAACCTCGGGAAGCCTACATAGGTGAATAATATGCAAAAGAAGGACAAGTATTTTTTGACATTTCATGTAGGATCAACTTGCTTATGTATTATATGACTCTGAAATATTTGATTCCATATTTTATTCTATTAAAATTGAGAGCTAACAAGAAATAGATTACCAAACACAATCGCTAACATACAAAAACAAATTTATATTGAAATTATCTGAAAACGTGGGTTGCAATAAAATGGTCATAACATGTGATACATGACTCCGTTTCAAGACTACAACTAAGAAAATGGATGCTTGAAAAAAGGAGTACTTTTATCCAGGCAAGCATTGGTCAAAAGCGACTAAACCCGATCAAAAACTGATAAAAACCTACCAAGAACAGCTAAAAATGCCGTAACCGGCTCAAATCATCCAAACCTAAGAAAAAACCTCTAAAATTATTTCCAGTCCATATAGACCACATAGAATCCGGGCATAATGTATTTTCCCAGATTCTTGATGGATAAAACACATCTATATGTTTGCTCTGTTTAGTTTTGGTTGTGTTTTATTGGTGTAAAAGTTGGTCAGCTAGTATTTGAGGTAGTTGAGAATGTAGTAGACAAAGAGCATCTCGACGGCATATTATAGTATAAAGGTCAAGACATGAGTGTGCTCTAACAAATCGTCATGTTATTTGACCTAAAAATGATATTGTTTAACCTTGGGAAGCCTACATAGGTGAATAATATGCAAAAGAAGGACAAGTATTTTTTGACATTTCATGTAGGATCAACTTGCTTATGTATTATATGACTCTGAAATATTTGATTCCATGTTTTATTCTATTGAAATTGAGAGCTATCAAGAGTGTGCTCTAACAAAACGTCATGTTATTTGACCTAAAAATGATATTGTTTAACCTCGGGAAGCCTACATAGGTGAATAATATGCAAAAGAAGGACAAGTATTTTTTGACATTTCATGTAGGATCAACTTGCTTATGTATTATATGACTCTGAAATATTTGATTCCATGTTTTATTCTATTAAAATTGAGAGCTATCAAGAAATAGATTACCAAACACAATCGCTAAGATACAAAAACAAATTTATATTGAAATTATCTGAAAACGTGGGTTGCAATAAAATGGTCATAACATGTGATACATGACTCCGTTTCAAGACTACAACTAAGAAAATGGAAGCTTGAAAAAAGAAGTACTTTTATCCAGGCAAGCATTGGTCAAAAGCGACTAAACCCGATCAAAAACTGATAAAAACCTACCAAGAACAGCTAAAAATGCCGTAACCGGCTCAAATCATCCAAACCTAAGAAAAAACCTCTAAAATTATTTCCAGTCCATATAGACCACATAGAATCCGGGCATAATATATTTTCCCAGATTCTTGATGGATAAAACACATCTATATGTTTGCTCTGTTTAGTTTTGGTTGTGTTTTATTGGTGTAAAAGTTGGTCAGCTAGTATTTGAGGTAGTTGTGAATGTAGTAGACAAAGAGCATCTCGACGGCACATTATAGTATAAAGGTCAAGACATGAGTGTGCTCTAACAAATCGTCATGTTATTTGACCTAAAAATGATATTGTTTAACCTTGGGAAGGCTACATAGGTGAATAATATGCAAAAGAAGGACAAGTATTTTTTGACATTTCATGTAGGATCAACTTGCTTATGTATTATATGACTCTGAAATATTTGATTCCATGTTTTATTCTATTGAAATTGAGAGCTATCAAGAGTGTGCTCTAACAAAACGTCATGTTATTTGACCTAAAAATGATATTGTTTAACCTCGGGAAGCCTACATAGGTGAATAATATGCAAAAGAAGGACAAGTATTTTTTGACATTTCATGTAGGATCAACTTGCTTATGTATTATATGACTCTGAAATATTTGATTCCATGTTTTATTCTATTAAAATTGACAGCTATCAAGAAATAGATTACCAAACACAATCGCTAACATACAAAAACAATTTTATATTGAAATTATCTGAAAACGTGGGTTGCAATAAAATGGTCATAACATGTGATACATGACTCCGTTTCAAGACTACAACTAAGAAAATGGATGCTTGAAAAAAGGAGTACTTTTATCCAGGCAAGCATTGGTCACAAGCGACTAAACCCGATCAAAAACTGATAAAAACCTACCAAGAACAGCTAAAAATGCCGTAACCGGCTCAAATCATCCAAACCTAAGAAAAAACCTCTAAAATTATTTCCAGTCCATATAGACCACATAGAATCCGGGCATAATGTATTTTCCCAGATTCTTGATGGATAAAACACATCTATATGTTTGCTCTGTTTAGTTTTGGTTGTGTTTTATTGGTGTAAAAGTTGGTCAGCTAGTATTTGAGGTAGTTGTGAATGTAGTAGACAAAGAGCATCTCGACGGCACATTATAGTATAAAGGTCAAGACATGAGTGTGCTCTAACAAATCGTCATGTTATTTGACCTAAAAATGATATTGTTTAACCTTGGGAAGCCTACATAGGTGAATAATATGCAAAAGAAGGACAAGTATTTTTTGACATTTCATGTAGGATCAACTTGCTTATGTATTATATGACTCTGAAATATTTGATTCCATGTTTTATTCTATTGAAATTAAGAGCTATCAAGAGTGTGCTCTAACAAAACGTCATGTTATTTGACCTAAAAATGATATTGTTTAACCTTGGGAAGCCTACATAGGTGAATAATATGCAAAAGAAGGACAAGTATTTTTTGACATTTCATGTAGGATCAACTTGCTTATGTATTATATGACTCTGAAATATTTGATTCCATGTTTTATTCTATTAAAATTGATAGCTATCAAGAAATAGATTACCAAACACAATCGCTAACATACAAAAACAATTTTATATTGAAATTATCTGAAAACGTGGGTTGCAATAAAATGGTCATAACATGTGATACATGACTCCGTTTCAAGACTACAACTAAGAAAATGGATGCTTGAAAAAAGGAGTACTTTTATCCATGCAAGCATTGGTCAAAAGCGACTAAACCCGATCAAAAACTGATAAAAACCTACCAAGAACAGCTAAAAATGCCGTAACCGGCTCAAATCATCCAAACCTAAGAAAAAACCTCTAAAATTATTTTCAGTCCATATAGACCACATAGAATCTGGGCATAATGTATTTTCCCAGATTCTTGATGGATAAAACACATCTATATGTTTGCTCTATTTAGTTTTGGTTGTGTTTTATTGGTGTAAAAGTTGGTCAGCTAGTATTTGAGGTAGTTGTGAATGTAGTAGACAAAGAGCATCTCGACGGCACATTATAGTATAAAGGTCAAGACATGAGTGTGCTCTAACAAATCGTCATGTTATTTGACCTAAAAATGATATTGTTTAACCTTGGGAAGCCTACATAGGTGAATAATATGCAAAAGAAGGACAAGTATTTTTTGACATTTCATGTAGGATCAACTTGCTTATGTATTATATGACTCTGAAATATTTGATTCCATGTTTTATTCTATTGAAATTGAGAGCTATCAAGAGTGTGCTCTAACAAAACGTCATGTTATTTGACCTAAAAATGATATTGTTTAACCTTGGGAAGCCTACATAGGTGAATAATATGCAAAAGAAGGACAAGTATTTTTTGACATTTCATGTAGGATCAACTTGCTTATGTATTATATGACTCTAAAATATTTGATTCCATGTTTTATTCTATTAAAATTGAGAGCTATCAAGAAATAGATTACCAAACACAATCGCTAACATACAAAAACAAATTTATATTGAAATTATCTGAAAACGTGGGTTGCAATAAAATGGTCATAACATGTGATACATGACTCCGTTTCAAGACTACAACTAAGAAAATGGATGCTTGAAAAAAGGAGTACTTTTATCCAGGCAAGCATTGGTCAAAAGTGACTAAACCCGATCAAAAATTGATAAAAACCTACCAAGAACAGCTAAAAATGCCGTAACCGGCTCAAATCATCCAAACCTAAGAAAAAACCTCTAAAATTATTTCCAGTCCATATAGACCACATAGAATCTGGGCATAATGTATTTTCCCAGATTCTTGATGGATAAAACACATCTATATGTTTGCTCTGTTTAGTTTTGGTTGTGTTTTATTGGTGTAAAAGTTGGTCAGCTAGTATTTGAGGTAGTTGTGAATGTAGTAGACAAAGAGCATCTCGACGGCACATTATAGTATAAAGGTCAAGACATGAGTGTGCTCTAACAAATCGTCATGTTATTTGACCTAAAAATGATATTGTTTAACCTTGGGAAGGCTACATAGGTGAATAATATGCAAAAGAAGGACAAGTATTTTTTGACATTTCATGTAGGATCAACTTGCTTATGTATTATATGACTCTGAAATATTTGATTCCATGTTTTATTCTATTGAAATTGAGAGCTATCAAGAGTGTGCTCTAACAAAACGTCATGTTATTTGACCTAAAAATGATATTGTTTAACCTCGGGAAGCCTACATAGGTGAATAATATGCAAAAGAAGGACAAGTATTTTTTGACATTTCATGTAGGATCAACTTGCTTATGTATTATATGACTCTGAAATATTTGATTCCATGTTTTATTCTATTAAAATTGACAGCTATCAAGAAATAGATTACCAAACACAATCGCTAACATACAAAAACAATTTTATATTGAAATTATCTGAAAACGTGGGTTGCAATAAAATGGTCATAACATGTGATACATGACTCCGTTTCAAGACTACAACTAAGAAAATGGATGCTTGAAAAAAGGAGTACTTTTATCCAGGCAAGCATTGGTCACAAGCGACTAAACCCGATCAAAAACTGATAAAAACCTACCAAGAACAGCTAAAAATGCCGTAACCGGCTCAAATCATCCAAACCTAAGAAAAAACCTCTAAAATTATTTCCAGTCCATATAGACCACATAGAATCCGGGCATAATGTATTTTCCCAGATTCTTGATGGATAAAACACATCTATATGTTTGCTCTGTTTAGTTTTGGTTGTGTTTTATTGGTGTAAAAGTTGGTCAGCTAGTATTTGAGGTAGTTGTGAATGTAGTAGACAAAGAGCATCTCGACGGCACATTATAGTATAAAGGTCAAGACATGAGTGTGCTCTAACAAATCGTCATGTTATTTGACCTAAAAATGATATTGTTTAACCTTGGGAAGCCTACATAGGTGAATAATATGCAAAAGAAGGACAAGTATTTTTTGACATTTCATGTAGGATCAACTTGCTTATGTATTATATGACTCTGAAATATTTGATTCCATGTTTTATTCTATTGAAATTAAGAGCTATCAAGAGTGTGCTCTAACAAAACGTCATGTTATTTGACCTAAAAATGATATTGTTTAACCTTGGGAAGCCTACATAGGTGAATAATATGCAAAAGAAGGACAAGTATTTTTTGACATTTCATGTAGGATCAACTTGCTTATGTATTATATGACTCTGAAATATTTGATTCCATGTTTTATTCTATTAAAATTGATAGCTATCAAGAAATAGATTACCAAACACAATCGCTAACATACAAAAACAATTTTATATTGAAATTATCTGAAAACGTGGGTTGCAATAAAATGGTCATAACATGTGATACATGACTCCGTTTCAAGACTACAACTAAGAAAATGGATGCTTGAAAAAAGGAGTACTTTTATCCATGCAAGCATTGGTCAAAAGCGACTAAACCCGATCAAAAACTGATAAAAACCTACCAAGAACAGCTAAAAATGCCGTAACCGGCTCAAATCATCCAAACCTAAGAAAAAACCTCTAAAATTATTTTCAGTCCATATAGACCACATAGAATCTGGGCATAATGTATTTTCCCAGATTCTTGATGGATAAAACACATCTATATGTTTGCTCTATTTAGTTTTGGTTGTGTTTTATTGGTGTAAAAGTTGGTCAGCTAGTATTTGAGGTAGTTGTGAATGTAGTAGACAAAGAGCATCTCGACGGCACATTATAGTATAAAGGTCAAGACATGAGTGTGCTCTAACAAATCGTCATGTTATTTGACCTAAAAATGATATTGTTTAACCTTGGGAAGCCTACATAGGTGAATAATATGCAAAAGAAGGACAAGTATTATTTGACATTTCATGTAGGATCAACTTGCTTATGTATTATATGACTCTGAAATATTTGATTCCATGTTTTATTCTATTGAAATTGAGAGCTATCAAGAGTGTGCTCTAACAAAACGTCATGTTATTTGACCTAAAAATGATATTGTTTAACCTTGGGAAGCCTACATAGGTGAATAATATGCAAAAGAAGGACAAGTATTTTTTGACATTTCATGTAGGATCAACTTGCTTATGTATTATATGACTCTAAAATATTTGATTCCATGTTTTATTCTATTAAAATTGAGAGCTATCAAGAAATAGATTACCAAACACAATCGCTAACATACAAAAACAAACTTATATTGAAATTATCTGAAAACGTGGGTTGCAATAAAATGGTCATAACATGTGATACATGACTCCGTTTCAAGACTACAACTAAGAAAATGGATGCTTGAAAAAAGGAGTACTTTTATCCAGGCAAGCATTGGTCAAAATTGACTAAACCCGATCAAAAATTGATAAAAACCTACCAAGAACAGCTAAAAATGCCGTAACCGGCTCAAATCATCCAAACCTAAGAAAAAACCTCTAAAATTATTTCCAGTCCATATAGACCACATAGAATCTGGGCATAATGTATTTTCCCAGATTCTTGATGGATAAAACACATCTATATGTTTGCTCTGTTTAGTTTTGGTTGTGTTTTATTGGTGTAAAAGTTGGTCAGCTAGTATTTGAGGTAGTTGTGAATGTAGTAGACAAAGAGCATCTCGACGACACATTATAGTATAAAGGTCAAGACATGAGTGTGCTCTAATAAATCGTCATGTTATGTGACCTAAAAATGATATTGTTTAACCTTGGGAAGCCTACATAGGTGAATAATATGCAAAAGAAGGACAAGTATTTTTTGACATTTCATGTAGGATCAACTTGCTTATGTATTATATGACTCTGAAATATTTGATTCCATGTTTTATTCTATTGAAATTGAGAGCTATCAAGAGTGTGCTCTAACAAAACGTCATGTTATTTGACCTAAAAATGATATTGTTTAACCTCGGGAAGCCTACATAGGTGAATAATATGCAAAAGAAGGACAAGTATTTTTTGACATTTCATGTAGGATCAACTTGCTTATGTATTATATGACTCTGAAATATTTGATTCCATGTTTTATTCTATTAAAATTGAGAGCTATCAAGAAATAGATTACCAAACACAATCGCTAACATACAAAAACAAATTTATATTGAAATTATCTGAAAACGTGGGTTGCAATAAAATGGTCATAACATGTGATACATGACTCCGTTTCAAGACTACAACTAAGAAAATGGATGCTTGAAAAAAGGAGTACTTTTATCCAGGCAAGCATTGGTCAAAAGTGACTAAACCCGATCAAAAATTGATAAAAACCTACCAAGAACAGCTAAAAATGCCGTAACCGGCTCAAATCATCCAAACCTAAGAAAAAACCTCTAAAATTATTTCCAGTCCATATAGACCACATAGAATCTGGGCATAATGTATTTTCCCAGATTCTTGATGGATAAAACACATCTATATGTTTGCTCTGTTTAGTTTTGGTTGTGTTTTATTGGTGTAAAAGTTGGTCAGCTAGTATTTGAGGTAGTTGTGAATGTAGTAGACAAAGAGCATCTCGACGACACATTATAGTATAAAGGTCAAGACATGAGTGTGCTCTAATAAATCGTCATGTTATGTGACCTAAAAATGATATTGTTTAACCTTGGGAAGCCTACATAGGTGAATAATATGCAAAAGAAGGACAAGTATTTTTTGACATTTCATGTAGGATCAACTTGCTTATGTATTATATGACTCTGAAATATTTGATTCCATGTTTTATTCTATTGAAATTGAGAGCTATCAAGAGTGTGCTCTAACAAAACGTCATGTTATTTGACCTAAAAATGATATTGTTTAACCTCGGGAAGCCTACATAGGTGAATAATATGCAAAAGAAGGACAAGTATTTTTTGACATTTCATGTAGGATCAACTTGCTTATGTATTATATGACTCTGAAATATTTGATTCCATGTTTTATTCTATTAAAATTGAGAGCTATCAAGAAATAGATTACCAAACACAATCGCTAACATACAAAAACAAATTTATATTGAAATTATCTGAAAACGTAGGTTGCAATAAAATGGTCATAACATGTGATACATGACTCCGTTTCAAGACTACAACTAAGAAAATGGATGCTTGAAAAAAGGAGTACTTTTATCCAGGCAAGCATTGGTCAAAAGCGACTAAACCCGATCAAAAACTGATAAAAACCTACCAAGAACAGCTAAAAATGCCGTAACCGGCTCAAATCATCCAAACCTAAGAAAAAACCTCTAAAATTATTTCCAGTCC
>JANFOE010003388.1:0-31085 GCA_025667525.1 Glebionis coronaria
TGAATGACTAAACTGAATCTAGACTCTGTTTATCATTTATATTTTTGTATAACTATAAAAAATATATTGGCTACATACTTTCGAGTTTCAAAAATGGAAAAAGTTCAAACGGACCTCTGTCCTCCTTATCTGGTTATTTACGAAATATTTAATTTGCAGGGGTAAAATCAATAAACAACTATACTTTTAAGACATGCTTAATACTAATTCGAAATCACTAATTCTAACAAAACCACTTACAATAAACTTAAACTATATACCGACTTCTCACCGACAGCCTGTAGAAGCAATAGGTGTTGCCCTCGACTAACTTTTGTTCCTAGATTTGAATCGCACATTTGTACCAGAAGTATTTGCCTCGGTCATCATCTTCAGGTCTATGCCCACATTTGTGGTCAAGTTCTCGATCACACACCTAAATAGAAAATTGAGAACTCTAGTAATAAGGATTTTGACTTGTTGCCCCAGCCTACTTAACCCATCTATATTGGCCATCCTCTATAAAAAGTTACATAAAAATTCTAGTTGTGAAATGTTGAAAAATGCAACAGCGACACCCGAGTGGCAATAGAACTACATATCACAAAATAACTTCAAAATTCATCAATCAAATATAAAGTATATCATCTAAAGCGTAATCCAAATCATAGTTATATAACTTCTCATTACATCAATAAAACTACTTATTGAGAGCCCAGCATCAGTAGTTTGTGTCTACAAACACTCGAAACGACCTACATTCGTGTTTGGGAGAGTTGATAGGAGTGGGTAAGAATGGTGGTCATAAACTGCTTAGGTGTGGTGTTGGGGTTGCAAGGTGATGCAAACAGTTAAGTATTTGACCTCAGATCAGGCGCTGGGGCGCATACTCGTGTCCTATTTATATTATGCCCAGAATTGTGAATGGTACCCAACCTTGGTTGAACATATGTCCACAGTTATCAACTTTTGAAAATTGTAGCCTTATTCCTTTTTACAAATACCAGTGTTATAAATATCAGTCATGGGCGGCTGATATATTTATATATTGTTTGGCCGGTGGTCCACCACCACGATATGCAGCATATCGCTGAAGCTTGGCATTTTGGTCAATGACGGTCAAAATTGGTTAAAAAATCGGTCAAGCTTGGCGTTTTGTTCAAACTCAGTCAAGAATATTAATAAAATTATTAAAAATTATTAAAAATACAAATTTTGCAGACTTATAATAAATAAATATTAAAAAATATTGAAAATAATGATAAAATTATTATATTATATATTGTTTGGCCGGTGGTCCACCGCCACGATATGCGGCATATCGCTGAAGCTTGGCATTTTGGTCAACGACAGTCAAAATCGGTCAAGCTTGGCATTTTGTTCAAACTCAGTCAAGAATATTAATAAAATTATTAAAAATATAAATTTTGCAGATTTATATTAAATAAATACTAAAAATATTGAAAATAATGATAAAAATATTAAATATAATGATAAAAATATATAATTTAGGGGTACCCCGCCGAGAAACTGATATATCACCGCCAAGACTGGTATAATCGCTTGGCGGGTCAGCGGTGGTCGACCCGTCGACACCCCGCCGCTCCCGAGCGATATTTACAACCTTGACAAATACAATGGTTTGTTTACACGCTAGAGATTGGTTTTGACCAAACTACTTATCAATGAGTGAACTTGGGCTAATGTTTAATGCTGAAGGTCAGATATGTGAAATAAAATATACAATAACTAAAAGGGATGCATAAGACTTCATACACACCTTTAAAATTTATTTTTCGCATTCAAAAAGGAGCATTGGTTTCTACATATAAAAATGATCACTATCACGAATTACCCGCAACGATTAACATATTTAACAAATAATTGGTAAGTTTTTTTATGCAACTTTGTGATTTAAATTGTTCTCAGCTCCTTTTGATTTTTTCAATTTCAGCTTCAAGAGGCCTATAGCTAGAAGTAGGTGGAGGTTTATTGTTTATGCACTTTTGAACATCGTTTATCCTTGAACTTAAAGCAATCAAATCAGAGTTGCATGTTGACGATTCAGGAGGTTGCGTAACAGCATGATTCGAATGTATGAGTTGTGTCACAACATGATTATATTCTACGAGTACATAGAACAATGTTGTATCACTTTCATCTCCATGCTAAAATTTCGACATGTTTTAGTACTTTAGTTTTCTATGAATGTTTTTTTATGATATCCTAGTCAAGTTTTACGACAGCCATAGTTAACTTTTCTATATAAGGAAGTAGATCGAACACACACTTTATCATAGTATAATGCATGAAAATCATCTTTAAAATATTAGTAAAAAGAATAATATTTTATGTAAGTACCTGATTCAGGGTAGGTGACAACCTTTTTCTTAGAAGGGCAGGTGACAACCTTTTCGATGACTGATGCCTGTCAACATCTTCTAATGCCCTGTATACACAATATCCGCAATTTTGTCATATATAACATGTATAATACTTAACTCTACCGGGTATATATTCAATATGAAAGAAAGAGATGTTAATACTTACACTTGGACACAGTAATATAAAATGTATCGGGACGTTTGGATGACTATTTTTTACACTAAACTAAAAGGACAACATATAGCAAAATTAGCCTTTATACATTTTCTAAAATAATATGTATTACATTCTAATCTTAACCAATCGATCCCTGATAGAGGTTTAGGCTGTTTGGAAGATGTTTTAAGATCACTATAAAAATTGCTTGTTTTAGTTATACATGATGTTTACAGCCAACTAAAATAACAGCATACAACAAATATGTAATACATGTCAATTTTTATCTCCACGTTGTCGGTACATGCTCACGCCCCATACTCCTCAAACATATCATCTTCACCGAATTTTTCTTCCACAAACTCTACACAGACATATGAATTTATAACTACATTGGTTGATGTACTTTGTAAAACACAAAACACAAACAGTTTAATTATTACAGTATATGTGATATCTGCATTTTTCAACATCAGTATCTTTTGTTTTGCCTTTTTGCAGCTCGTGCATTATTCGTCGTGTGGTCTCCGGAGAGTGCCCCGGAGACCAAGACACGTGTCACTCACCAGAACAAATACCGGGGGGAGAATACCCGGAACAGTAATCCACGTGGTGTGAACAGTTACCATGACATCAGCAATGATGTCATATGATCCTAGGCCCCCCACCTAGGATACTGGCATATGCTCAAAGAAGAAAGAAACAGTGTCAGGTCCTAAAAAGTACACAGACCCATTTTGGGAAACAAGACAAGGTATGAACTGTCACACTCACAAAGGTATCAACAGTACCCTAGTATACAGTCCTCATTTATATCTTTGTACACATTGAATATTCTGACAACCACACACTTAATACCACATACTACATTTCGTACCATTACTTATTCTCATACCGGAGCTTGGTCCTGGGATAACACCCAGGGCGAGTTAACGTGTGTTGCTTCTTGTGTGTAGGTGCTTCATCCGTTCATAGCTTACTTGGAAGGTCCCTGGTCCCGTAGGGCCTACCAAAGGATTTTAGCATCAACATTTTGGCGCCATCCATAGGACCCAAACTTCAAACTACCTTGAGTATTTGATAGCGGGTCCTCAACAATCACCAGTCACCCCCTACCGAGGCTTCGGGCTCGGGGGGGCAATAACGAAAACAACGAAACACTTAACAACAAAACCGAAGCCAACTTGGCTAGTCTTCAAGCCCTCATCTCCGAGTACAAACTCACGGTTGGTCGGCGACCACAATGTCACTCTCGTCCGGCCTATCGTTCGAGGAGATCGAGACAAAAAGGAACGTGGCCAAACCCGTGACAGTGGAAGAACCCGGAAGAAGACCTCTCAAAGCCCTATAAGGAAGTGTCCCATTCACCCCTTTACGAGGCGAATCATCCAGTACTCATCCCCCGAAACACATCCTACCTCCTCACCTCAAGTTGTACGACGGAAGTACGGATCCGGACAACCATGTCACCTAATTCTCCAGGGCTGGCAGCGCAAGGGGATTGGCCCCATGCCGGTATGGTGCCCACATGTTTCAGCAGACGCTAGACGACGTCGCTCGACGGATGGTTCGACTGCTTAACCCGGATGGGAGTATAGATAATTGGGTGGACCTGAGGGATCAGTTTGTGAGAAGGTTCGTGTTAAGAAGAAAATGCACCAAGGAAGCCATCGACGTGACCAAGATAGTGAGAAAGGCTCATGAAAGCCTTCCGGACTTTAAAGAAAGGTGGACGGATGAGACCAGTTACATTGAGGGTGCTCCCGACGTAATGTTGATCTCATCATTTGTGAGAAATTGCAAATGCCCCCGAGTTGGCTCGGAGGTTCGCAAGATAAAAAACCTCAGACCATTAACGAGATGATGAAAAGAGTCGACGACTACGGTAAGTCGGAAGAGGCATTCCGGACCACGGAGCTGCTCAGAGGGGAATATACTGAGAGAGGGACCAAGCCTTTCAATAAGTCCGAAAGGCGCGGAGGAGGAGATTTCAAGGGGCAAAGCCGTTATGGGCGACAGGTCCGACAAAGGGAAGGAGCTATACCAGCCATACCCACAATACCCACCTCCCCGTCCATACGAAGCGAAGAAACCCTCTCCCCATATCTGCCATAGACTCTCTGTCCCGCGACTCTGAAGGAAATACTAGCCTTCGAGACACATCTCCGACTACCCATCGACCAGAACCCACCAAAGGAATGGTCAGAAGGGAAAACATGAATAAGCACTGCGACTACCCACAGTCAAAAGGGACACCTGACCAATGACTGCTTCCAGCTGAGGAGGGCAGTTAGAGGCACGCGTTGGAGGCAGGGAAACTCAATCATCTGGTCCGTGACCATGAGCCTAAGGCTGGATACAGAGATAATACCTCTAAGCCTAAGGATGACCATATGGGCGGAAGGAAGACAATCAACATGGTGAGGTCATATAGGACCGGGGAAAAGAGGAAAGAACCTACTCCGGAAGACTGGGACTGGATGCAAGCCCCCCATCAGCTTTCCCCCCCCTAAACGGGAACGACGCCTGCTGATGAACCACTAATCATCAAAGCAGAAGCAGAGGGACACCTGATAAGACGCATGCTCGTGGATAACGGCGCATCAGTCCCAAATCATGTTCGAGCATTGTTTTAACCACTTGTGCCCCTCGATTAAGAAGAGGTTGGAGCCGTCACAGTCAAGCTTGGTTGGTTTCTCAGGGGAAGAGTTGACGCCGTTAGGAAAGGTGGAACTAGCTGTCTCGTTTGGAACGGGGAAGTTAAGACGTACAGTCAACTTGAATTTCACCATTGTGCAAGCTATGTCCCCCCTACAATGTCATCCTAGGGCGCACCGGCATTAGAGCATTAAGGGCAATCCCGTCAACCGCCCATGCCATGTTCAAGTTTCCAACTCCGAGAAGGGATAGCCGCGTTGGTCCGCAGAGCGTCCATTATAGCCGAATGCCGAATGCTTAAGGAAAAACAAAAAACCCCAACCAAGGTCAAGCAGCTGAGACAATCGTAAAACATAAGGGCGAGGAAGAAAAGCCCAGGGGAAATGAAGCAGACCTCACCACTCACGGAAGAAGTGTTAGTAAATCCGGCTCATCCGGATAAACTAGTAGTAATATATATATATAATATCTATATATATATACTATATATAATATATATACTATATTATATATATATATATTATACTATATATAACTATATATATATATATATATTTATAGTATATATATATATCTATATATATATATATATATATATATACTATATATATAGTATATATATACTATATATATATATATATATCTAGTATATATATATATATATATACTATAATATATATATATACTATATATATATATATTATATACTATATATATATATACTATACTATATTAATATATATAATATATATTATATATATTATATATATATATATATATTCATATATATATATTATATAACTATATAGATATATATATAGTATACTATATATATATATTATACTATATATATATATATAGTCTATATTATATACTATATATAGTATATATATATATATATATATAGTATATATATATACGTATATATATATATATATATACGTATATATATATATATATATAATATACTATATACTACGTATAATTCGATAAAGTTCCTTAAATTCAAAATTGCTACAAATAAAAGTGGTACAAAAAATATTACCCTTAATCCTAAATATGATTTGAACTTATCTAAAAAAAGTTACACGCTGCTCAACACACACACATCTTTAAAATAACAAATATCATCTATTATTAATATATGAATTATTGAAAACGACAAAACATCCTAAAACATTCTTGTATAACAACTCCGATTAGTTCTTGATACAATCAAAACTAAGCAACGACAATTTGTGATACATCTCTGTTTATGCATCAACGCCCCCGACCCACTAGTCACCACCATCACACTCCGGTTCATCCAACGCACCAACCCCACAACCATCACATCAAAGCACCAACTGGTACATCCTCCTCGTACACCGATACATCCTTGTACACCAGTACATCAACGCGCCAATCCACCCACCATCCACACTCCGGAACATCAACGCACCAACCCACCAGTCCGGTACATCGGTACATCATCGCACCAACCCCACCGCCGTCAAACTCCGTTGCACGGCGTACATACCACAATGAATCAGCCACGCACATCAACGGATCTAACCTCACTCGTGGTCAATGGATCTGACAGTTCTGAACACATCCATGGTTTCTAAAGACATGAAAAAATTGTCCAGAGAATAAAAATAAAGATGGAGGATTAGCGATGTGGTTCCTATAGATCTGTAAGATATATAAATAAAGATGGAGGATTAGTGATGTGGTAACTGGAAGGAGAGGCTTCTTTATGAAGATGAAGGCTGTATTTTTTTGATGTGTAATGATTATGAATTTATGAGTGCTAGATGAAAGTATAAAAAATACAGAAAGTGCGAGATACCTATAATACACTTTTGGTTATATATTTAATTTTCATTTTTTCTTAGTGATTAAATTCCACTTGTCAAACATTGATTGGGTTCTTACTTTTATAACATTAAAAAGTTCTCATTTGATCCCAAAACCTATATATATATATATATACTATATACTATATATATAGATATAATATATATAGTGTAGCGCTATATGCAGAACCTGTTTTTTGGTACAGAACCTACAGAACTAGTATATAAACTAATCTATGCCATTGGATAAATCTATCAATGGTTAAAAATAAAAATGCAAAAAACTGTAATCAGTTAATAGATCAAGGCATTATTTAAAAAGCATAAAAACTTAAAAGGGGCAGTTGTAGGTATTTCGTTTTATCCTAAAAAATTGTAATTACCATTTATAATCCTTTCACATATCAATAAACCTCTCCTATCTTTTCTCTCTGCACCCGTAAACCTAGAAACTGCCATTAAAATCCTATATCCAGCCTATCTCTCAAGATTCACGTTTGGCAAAAAAAAAAACATCACAAATATCTTTAGATCAAGCACACATCTCACGAGTTCCGACGATTACAATGGCTAACCCGGTATGTTCATAAATTGGTTTGCATCCCCAAATCGTGTAACGGGTATACATATATTGGTTTTTGTGTTTTTCGATCTGTAAAGTAAGCGTAATCGATTTATGTATCAATTTTCTAACTCAGATTTAAGGTGTTCCGGTATTGATTTTGTTTGTATAAAATGATATGTTTTCTACGTACAGTAGCAATGCTCATAATCCTGTGTTGAGATCTTTGTTTTTTAATCAGAATATCAAAATAGTATTAGTCTAACTATGTGTTACCTAAGTATGATAAGTAACGTATACTTGTAACATTTTTTGGGAACCACAATTTATTAAAGTCGATTGCGGCAAAACTTACATGTCATGAGATATATATCTACGCTATCAAATCTAAGGTATAACTTCAGTTATTGCTTTATTGTTTATGATGTAGTAGCTAGGTAAAAAAATTGATTCCATTTGTAAATAATTAAATGAGACACTTGATCACTGATTCTACTACCTTTTTTAATATGCACATATAATATATTTTTAGTTGGTTAAAGTTTAACTACTTTTTTTATATACAGGAAAATGCTCAATTGTAGAAAGACCGTGTAATGAGGATGATGATCTACGAATGCATTTGTTTTTCTGTAGGCGTGCATATATGTTTTCGGAAGGCGTACATATATGTTCTTGGAAAGCGTGCATATATGTTCTTGAAAGACGTGCATATATGTTCTTAGAAGTGTTATAATGATTTTGTCGATACATATATGTTCTCGGAAGGCGTGCATGTATATTCTTGAAAGACGTATATATATGTTTTTAGAAGTGTTATAATGATTTTGTTGATACTTTTGTTTTCAATTGTACTTTATTTAATATCAAACAAAAAGTATGATATTTGTGTTTTTGATTTGTTATAAATTGAATGCGTTTTTATTATAAATTTGAAGATTAAAATGTACACCAGAAACATATTAGAAACATAAATGTTAAAATCATTTTAAGAAAAAAAATCTATGCTAGAACTATATGAAATTTAAAATATCTTTTTTTAAATAGAATTGTCATATTTAAAGAAAAATGTACGCAATTGTTATTTTTTAAATATGAATACTAAAAAAACATAAAATTTTATTAAAAACATATATGAACCTTCTTAAAAACATGTATGTTAAAAAATATAAAAAAAATAATAATTTTTCAAAAATCAAGCCTCTAAAAAACGTTTTTTTATTTTTAAAATTAAAAAAAATTATCAAAATGCGATTTACTATTATACCCTTTTTCATTTAATTAAAAATATTTAATCATACTAAATTTCTATTGGTTTAAAATGGTTCTGTAGGTTCTGTACCAAAAAATGGGTTCTGTAAATAGCGCACCCATATATATATATATATATATATATATATATATATATATATATATATATATATATATATATATATATATATATATATATATATATCTATATATAGGAATGGGGTAAAATGAGAAGGGATCTTAAAATAAAAAGTATAGGAAGGATTGTGAGAGTGACATATGTCACTATGCCATATTGTTAGAAATACGTTTTAACGTATATTAGAAGTATCGGTCACTCCACAATATGATTTATGTTGTAATAGCTCGTAGTTAGTAATTAGTTATTATTTGCTTATTAACTTAAGTAAGAACCGGTCCATGGGCTTGTCATGGACCGGCCCAAGTCCACTTATGACTTGGAACTATAAATACCCCTTTCCACTAAGGAAAGGGGTTGGTTGTTATCATTTCTTAATTTCCACTTAATAAAATTCACATAGTTTCTCTCACTTTCTCTCTCTAACTTTCTCTCTCTAGAAATTAACAAACCCCTTCATAGATTCATTGATTATCAATATTCTACATTTGGTATCAAGAGCTATGGGGTGATTTAAGGTGGTGATTTGTGTGGTTTTTTAGTTTTTGATTGTATTAGTGTTCTTTAAGAAAAATAATCTTGATTCTTGGTGTTTTTGATGTTTTTGTGATTGGGATTAGTGGATAAGTATTAGTTGTTACTTATTTTAGTCGAAAGCACAAAACTTTTTGGGTTATTTGGTCAAAATCGGGGCTTAATCTCATTTTTTTACGGTTCGACTGTTCATCAAGGAAGTTTCTGTTCATTCAGCAAAAGTTCCGGATCAAGAAGTTCCGGATCAAGGAGTTCCGGATCAAGAAGTTCCGAACCAAGAAGTTCCGGATCAAGAAACTTCCGAACCAAGAACTTCCGAGTCAAGAAGTTCCGGATCAAGCTAAAGTTCCGAACCAAGAACTTCCGAGTCAAGAAGTTCCGGATCAAGCTAAAGTTCCGTACCAAGAACTTCCGAGTCAAGAAGTTCCGGATCAATCCAAAGTTCCGGATCAATAACTTCCGAACCAAGAAGTTCCGAATCAATCTAAAAAGTTCCGAATCAAGGTAATCTTCCGAATCAACCAAAAGTTCCGAATCAAGGTAATCTTCCGAATCAAACTTCCGAATCAACAAAAAGTTCCGAATCAAGGGTGATTTTGCTTGTTTTTTCGACGATTTTTTAGAGGATTTAATCTTGGTTTCATACAACAAAAACACAACACAATTCACAAGCTTTACTTCACTGCTCGATCAACCGATAATCTCTGTTTCTTTGAAGAAAAACAAAATGAATCCAAATTCAGTAATGCCTCAGATGACATCTCTTACGGATATATCAATCATAACGGGAACTGATAGCCGTCCACCGATGCTTATTAAAGAGGTGTTTGAGGCATGGCAAGGTCGAATGATGCAATATCTAAAGGGGAAACCGACATACGGAAGGCTTATGGTCAAATCGATTTTGAATGGTCCACTCGACTATGGTACCATTACGGTTGACAACGTGACTAGACCACGAGAATTTGAAGAACTCACTCCAGCCCAACAACTCGTTGCAGATGCAGATGAAAAAGCTCTTCAAACAATTCTCCAAGCACTTCCCCATGACATCTATAGGATGGTGAGTCAGTATACGGTGGCAAAGGATCTATGGGAACGACTTAAGGTGTTACTACAAGGCACGTCTCTCACCAAACAAGAAAGGGAGTGTCAGCTGTATGATTTGTTTGATAGATTCACCTACAACCCAGGGGAAACGCTTCACGATTATTACTTCAGATTCACCACACTTATGAATGATCTGAATGTATACAATCTTGTGATTGCACCATTCCAGGTTAACACTAAATTCTTGAATACTCTACCTCAAGCTGAATGGGGTGAGTATATTACCGATGTGAAGTTAACCCGGGATTTGCATAAGTGCAATTTAGATCAAATCTATGCCTTCCTTCAACAGCATGAGAAGCATGTGATTATGCACCGTTCTCCTCGTGGTATGCACCCAGATTCTTTAGCATTGATGGCGAATCAACCAAGCTTGTCTCACAACAACACACCCTATATCTTGGGACATCAAGCTTATCATCAATCACCTTACATGACACCAGCCTTTCCCCAATACTCGATTCTACCACAACCACCCACCTCACATCAGCAACAATATCGGTTCAATGCACCCTCACCACAGTATGCTTCACAACCTTATCCAGCAAATGTTGCACATTATGCTCAGCCATCATATTCTTCTTATCAAGAGAATGCAGCATATCCAACAAGCTACCCTGATCAAATGAGTCTTCCTTATACTGATTATGCAGCTCATCCAGATCAAGCACTATATTGTGATGATGAGGAAGTCCCAGTTCCTGTATTCCAACAAGGAGCTGACCCAGTTGAAGTGCTAACTACTATGTCTGCTTACCTCACAAGAACTTTAAGCAAACGAGGATTTAGAGGATCAGCTCCTACCAACAATCAGTTGAGGAATTCATCCAATTCTCGCCAACAAGCTACAATTGAGAATGGCAGAGTAATGGTTCAGCCAATTCAGCCGTATCAGGGGAGAACTTCCACATCAACCAATGTTCGCACCGCCAATCCTGCTCCTGCTCCAATGGTCAATAATCCTCCACGGGCTAATACAGGCAAGTTGAGAATGATCACATGCTACAACTGCAAGGAAGAGGGTCATATGTCCAGGGATTGTAAGAAACCCAAGAGGAGAAGGGATGGACAGTGGTTTGCAGAAAAGATCTATCTGGTAAATGCTCAGGCGCAAGGAAGAGAACTTGATGAAGAGGAGCTTGCATTTCTTGCTGACCCAGGGATTGCTGAACAAGACGTTGTCACTACGCAAAATGCAGCTTACCAAGCCGATGATCTTGATGCGTATGATTCCGATTGTGATGACTTTCAAACTGCAAAGGCTGCTTTCATGGCAACTTTCTCCAGCTTAGGGCCAGATAAGAAATCTGAGGTACTTATTAACAATACTGATAATGCCACTGATGCTAGTATTCAACCACATCAAGTTGGGCAAGAGAGTGCTGATTCGAATGAATCTTCGGTGGTGAGTCTTTCAAATGAGGAGACAAACAATGATAGCAATATCAATGTGAGTTCCCAGATTTTGAGTGAATCACAACCGGGACCCAGTTCGCATACGCCTACTCCTGCTCAACAAGATTTGGTCATGGTTCCTGCTACACTACTTAGCCAAATGAATGCTGCACTCTTAGAAACCTTAGCTAAGAATAAGAATTTGTCTGATGAGCTTGCCTTAAGCAATGAGAAAGTACAAACTTTGGAATTAGTGCCTTCATCTAGTGTTCTCACAAATCTCGAATATGATCACTTTAGGAACAAACAAATGGGTCACTTGCAAGAAATCGAAAAATTAAGAGCAAATTTGTCTAGTGAACTTAGAGAAAAGGAGTTAGTGGTCACTAATTTTCAAAAACTTCAAACTGATTTTGAATTACTCGAATCTAAGAAGACTGAAATGGAGATTAATGCTACTAATAAGATTAGAAGTCTAGACTACTTGCTGTTAAGACAATACGCTGCTTCACAACTAGTTCACTTATTTGATGCTTCATTTAAAGAGTTTAACTTATCACGTCTAAAAGGCCTTCCCCCTAATCCACGATATGCAAAACAAGCTTTAAGACATAGTCCTAGACTTTATAATGCAACTCAATTAGGATTGGCTTTAGACCCGATTGTTTTTCCCAACGATCGAACAAGTAAGGTTCTAGTTGATGAGGATCGGTCATACAATTCAGCAAAATATCCAGATTGTGATTATTTTAAAATGAATAAGGAGCTTGCTAAAACTGATTTTAGAGTTCGCTTCCATATGGACAAAGATCTCATCACAGCACCAACCTACATGATAGAGGAAGAAAGCCCTAGTACATTTCCTACACTTGTCAACATGGAAGGTCCTAAGGAAATTCCAAAGAATCTTCCACCTGTTAGCACTGTATGGTTAAACTTGCAAGAGATTAACCGATACTTTACTAACTTTGACAAGGTCATCTTGGAATGTACGACTTCAAATGGCTTAAATGCCGGAGAATGGGCTTTCGAACACATGAACGAGGTGTTTAAAACTGAGATCAATCCGTTTGTCGAAAGTCTAAAAAGAAGTTTTGCATCTCTTAAGGAAAATCTTCAGTTTGAAATTGGTGAAGTTCAAAAAGTGTTTTATGAAATGGACACCGCTTACGAACTGCAACTAATTGAAAAGGAAAAGATTTCAACCGAATATGACCGATTCTTGTCCGAAGTAATCTCGTGTGATGTGCTTACTATTGTAAATGTTAAATATTCGAATGAGCTTACATCCGCTATGATGAATTGTGATGCTGTGAATATTTGTAATGATATTTGTGATGATGTTTGTGATATTTCTGTAAATGTTGCTGAAACTGTAAATGAGGTAGATAATCATTCTTGTCACGAATCTAACGCTGAGTTTTTAAAGCTACAAGATTCTTATAATTTACTTTCACAACGCTTTAATCAACTAGAACAACATTGTATATCTTTAGAATTAAAACAACAAGCTCAAAATGAAAATCTTTTGATATCAAATGTTTGTGAAAACGGTGTTGAGAATAGTGACAAGATGATTGCAATTGTTAAGACATTAGAGGAAGAAATCATGAGATTGAAGAGAGAGATATCATCAAAGGAAACATTAAGAATGGAACTAGAGGCCGCAGAGTCTAAAAACCAGGTCTTAGAAATTAGACTATCAACTGTTCTAGGGGAGATGGATCGGACAAGGCAGGGACTATCCGCTCTTTATGGTTCACTAGAAGATCGATTCGCTTTTAATGCGACACAGCAACAATATTATGTTGAACAACTGAACCAAAAGTGCGAAGAAATCTCTGACTTGAACATCCTGCTCATAGACAAAAATATGGTTTTGGCTGAGTTAAAGGAGACACTTCTTCTCACCCGACAAGAAGTTGTTGATAACTTAGCTACCGACTCTGCACCGTCCACTAGTGCTCCAACAACCAAGAAAGTAGTGCTTTATAAGAATCCGCTTCATAAGAGAAACCAGCTTACCTATGATGATTATATGAAGAATGCCATTAAGCATGTCGATCTTCTTAGGGATATTTTAGACGATCTTTATGCCTTAGATCCCTCAAGTAGCGACTATTATTCGGCTCATGAATATGTTAAGCGAGTTCAATATTGCTTGGCTTATTTACAATACTTAGGTACACCAGGTTCTGCACTACTTAATAATAGGCCCATTGCTGTCACTCCATTTAATAAGACTCCAGGAGCGAAACCGTCATTGGCACAATCGAGTAAGACACCTTTAAAATCTGCTGCTAATGTTCCCAATTTGCCTTCTACAGGATTAAAAGAGACTACTAAGGCTAAAGGATCGCCACTCAAGAAAGCTAAGATCAAGCCCGCCACTAGTAGTGCCACAAAGAAGAAAGTAGAAGTCCACAATAGGAATGCTAGTTCAGTTTTAAATAAAACGAATCATGTTAAGACTAAAAGCTCTGCGCTTGTGCAGCAGCCTAAACCATTCGTGAATTCTGATTTAAATTGTTGGAATTGTAATGAATGTATGTTTTCACAGCGTCATGATTTGTGTCTGATTGATCACGTTAATGAAATGAATGCTATTAAGAATGGACTTGAATGGAAGCCAACGGGTAGAACTCGTGCCCAAGTTGGCTGGCAATGGCGTCCCACTGGTAGGACCTTTACTCTCGATGGTAAAATGTGCCCTTTAACTAGGAATGCATCCATTGAGGTTAGGTCTGAGCGTCCTTTAGTTAGGAACACTCGCACTCAAGTAAGGAAACAGCGCCCTTTAATTAGGTCAGCCCCCACTTTAGTGCTTATCAGTGTAGAAATACCTCAGGATTTGAGCCAATTAGAATCTACACCACTAATTAAGAAGAAAAAGGCTAGGAAATCTAAGAAACCTAGAGTTAGCAAATCTAAGATTATTAAATCTGTACCTGCTAATCACAAGGAACACTCAGATTCCGATACCTCTACATTGTCTTTGTGTGGTGATATTTTCAGGTGGTCCAAATCATCCTGTGGTATTTGGACTCCGGTTGTTCAAAACATATGACCGGAAATCGCTCGATGCTCCGAAATTTCGTCAGCAAGTTTCTTGGTACGGTTAAATTTGGGAATGATCATATTGCAAAGATTATGGGGTATGGTGAATATCAGATTGGAAACGTGACGATTTCTAGGGTATACTATGTTGAAGGTCTTGGTCATAACTTATTCTCAGTAGGACAGTTTTGTGATTCCAACCTTGAGGTTGCTTTTCGACAACACACTTGTTTCATCCGCAACTTGGAAGGAAAAGATTTGTTGAAGGGATCTCGTGGTGCAAATCTTTACACTTTGTCCTTACAAGACATGATGGCCGCTTCTCCAGTATGTCTTCTCTCTAAAGCTTCTAAGACCAAGTCATGGTTATGGCATCGCAGATTATCTCATCTTAATTTTGATGCTATAAATCATCTGGCTAAAAACGAGTTAGTTCGTGGTCTTCCCAAGCTTAAATTTCACAAGGATCATTTATGTTCCGCGTGTTCAAGGGGGAAAAGCACCAAGAAATCTTACAAACCCAAAGCTGAAGACACTAATCAAGAAAAACTTCATCTTTTGCATATGGATCTTTGTGGACCGATGAGAACTGAAAGTGTGAGCGGTAAGAAATTCATTCTCGTCATTGTGGATGATTTCTCAAGGTTTACATGGGTTAGATTTCTACGTACAAAGGATGAAGCTCCGAAAGCTATCATCACTTTTCTGAAGTTCATTCAGGTACGTTTGAATACCACTGTCCGCCGTATTCGTACAGACAATGGTACAGAGTTCGTCAACCAGACTCTTCGTGATTATTATGAAGGAGTTGGTATATCACATGAAACATCCGCTGCACGCACTCCACAACAAAACGGTGTCGTTGAAAGACGAAATCGCACACTTATGGAAGCTGCTAGGACCATGCTTATTTATGCGAACGCTCCATTGTTCTTGTGGGCAGAGGCTATTTCTACTGCATGTTTTACCCAAAACCGTTCTATCATTCGGAAACGCCATGGAAAAACACCTTATGAGCTTCTACATGACCGCAAACCCGATGTTTCATTTTTCCATGTGTTTGGTGCTCTGTGTTATCCAAACATCAATAGTGAGAACTTGGGTAAGCTTCAACCAAAAGCCGACATAGGTATTTTCATTGGTTATTCACCGTCCAAAAGAGCATACCGAATCTATAACCGTCGTCTTGGCAAGATTGTAGAAACTATGGACGCTGATTTCGACGAGCTGACAGCGATGGCTTCTGAGCAACACAGCTCTGAACCCGCGCTTCATGAGATGGGACCCGGTGCTATAAGTTCCGGATTAGTTCCCAACAATCCTACTTCTACATCATTTTTACCACCAACTAGGCCTGAGTGGGATAAACTGTTTCAACCGTTGTTTGATGAATTCTTCGATCCCCCGACTGATGAAGTTCCAGCACCAGTAGTAATTGCTCCAATACCTGAAGTGGTTGCTCAAGCTAATGAACCTTTATCTAATGCATCTACAATTCACATTGAACCGGATGCACCTTCACCAAGTGATTCTCAAACTACACCTGAATCATCACCCCTACTTGTGCCTAATGATGTAGAAGAGGATTCCACTGATCACGACTTGGAATATGCTCACTTGCAAGAGCTTCCTTTCTTTGGTGTAGCGATCCCTGAAAACCCTTCAGCCGCCTCTACTTCAGAAGAAGCTCCATCTATTGTTCACTCCAGACCACCAAGGATTGAAAAACATAGCACTAAATAGACAAAAGATCACCCAATTAGGAATGTTATTGGAGATCTAGATCGACCAGTCTCTACACGCCATCAACTACAAGAGAGTGCACTATATTGTTACTTTGATGCATTTCTCTCTGAAGTTGAACCCAAAAATTGGCAGCAGGCTATGACCCAATCATCTTGGATTGAAGCTATGCAGGAGGAACTCAATGAATTCAAACGACTTGAAGTATGGGAATTGGTTCCTCGCCCTGACAAGGTTAACATCCTTACTTTGTTATGGGTTTATAAGGTTAAACTTGATGAGATGGGTTCGGTATTAAAGAATAAAGCAAGATTGGTCGCTAGAGGATATAAACAAGCCTTGGGTATAGACTTTGAGGAATCTTTTGCTCCTGTGGCTAGATTGGAGGCGATTAGACTATTCCTTGCGTTTACTGCTCATATGAACATGATCGTCTATCAAATGGATGTGAAGACGGCATTTTTGAACGGTGAACTAAGGGAAGAGGTTTATGTTAGTCAACCGGATGGGTTCGTCAGTACGGAGTCTCCTAATCACGTGTACAAGCTTAAGAAGGCTCTCTATGGGTTGAAACAAGCTCCACGCGCGTGGTATGATCTCCTGTCAACATATCTCATGTCGGAAGGCTTCTCCAAAGGCAAAGTGGACCCCACTCTATTCACTCTCAAGGACGGCAACGACATGCTTCTGGTACAAATTTATGTTGATGATATAATTTTTGCTGCCACTAACATAGAATTGTCTAAACAATTTGAGAAGATAATGTCCACACGCTTTCAGATGTCGATGATGGGAAAAATCTCATTTTTCTTAGGATTACAGATTTCTCAGAATCCCAGAGGCATCTTTATTAATCAATCCAAATATGCTTTAGAATCTCTTAAGAAATATAACTTTGAGAATTGTGACCCCGTAGACACTCCAATGGTGGAGAAATCCAAGTTAGATGAAGATAGGGATGGGATTATTGTCGATCCGAAACTTTACCGTGGAATGATTGGCACCCTTCTCTATCTGACTGCTAGCAGGCCTGATTTGCAATTTGCTGTATGCATGTGTGCCCGGTATCAGGCTCGGCCTACCGAAAAGCACTTACATGTTGTGAAAAGGATCTTTCGGTATCTAAAAGGAACACTTCATCGTGGTCTATGGTATCCGAAAGATTCCTCGATTGCTTTAATATCATACGCAATTGCCGATCATGCTGGATGTCAAGATACGAGGCGTAGCACTTCTGGATCTGTGCAACTCCTAGGAGATAGATTGATCAGTTGGTCTTCAAAAAGGCAGAAAAGCGCTGCAATTTCTAGCACGGAGGCTGAATACATCGCCATGTCCGGTTGTTGTGCTCAAGTCCTTTGGATGAGATCACAATTAACTGACTACGGTCTTGGATTTAACAAAATCCCGATGTATTGTGACAACAAGAGCGCCATTGCCCTTTGCTGCAACTATGTTCAACATTCCAGGGCCAAGCACATAGACATTCGCTACCATTTCATCAAAGAGCAGGTGGAGAACGGAGTGATCGAGCTGTATTTTGTCACTACTGAGTACCAGCTGGCGGATATGTTCACCAAAGCCTTAGATCGAGGACGAATCGAGTTTTTGATCGACAAGCTTGGCATGAAATCATTCACTCCAGCGACACTCAAAGAGTTGGCAGAAGAATCAGCTGAATAGTCGTGGTAAACTATTCAGAGTATCCTTTGGTTGTGATCATGTACATTATAGTAAATATATAAACCACAAAAAGAAAATATAAAAAAATATAAAACCTAGAAAAACCATAAAAAAAATATAAAACCAAGAAAAACCAAAAATATTTTTCTTTTTAAATCGGGCATGTCTTTTAGTACGGTAATATTTACGGCCTTAGAAATGTCGATTAATATTGACACGGTGCCATAAATAGAGTCCGTATAAAAGTTGTACATTTTTAAAACATGCCCATTATGGCTTGTAGTTATTTCAGACTGCAACCCGGTTTTCACATTAAAGTCACGTATTTCCTTGGAAAACGTTGGCTCAGAACGGGAATTAATTTTCTCGGGCGTGATTTACAAGCCAAATCATGCAAAGGGATCAAGTTTACTTTATAACTTGGTCTGACACGAATTGGTGTACGTCTCAGTGCATTAATTTGTTAAAATAAGAGAAATCTTATTAAAACCACGAATCAAAATTTTTCAAGAGATAAATTGGAAATGCTTTCATCACTATTTGACTCTTTAAACAATGACTACAGCTCTTTAAATAGAAAACGGGTCATCGTTTAAGGGGGAGAAAATAGTTAAATCATCTTCGTCATTAAAATTGATTTTCAAAAGTGATTGTGAAAATTAAGGGCTTCATGGTAATTGAGTGGTTTTGCTTTAGAAAACGACTTGTGTTCGCTCTAAGTGATAGGCATGGCTTTTAGATTTTGGGGATATGCAAATAGGATGCGTTTGCTAAGATTGTGTGTAAGTTAAACAAGGATTAGGTGAATTAAAACAAGTTAGAAACAAAAGGGATAGGGAGTGAAATTGGAGGGACTAAAGGTAGCATTTAATGAAACTAGGCAAATATCACACCCCCCCGCACCCCTTATTTTCTAATCACTGTTTCTCTAAACACTTTGCCGCCATTGTTACACTCAAACACACAAATCTTTAAAATCATCTCGTCTGATCATTTCTTCCTGATTCATTCACTACATAAGGTAATTAACATCATATTTTAACTTATGAATTTGTCTAAATCGCCATCTATATCCCCTTAATTGATTCAAGATAATTAACAATTATCAGATTTAGGGTTTTGCCTTAATTAGGGTTAATTGATAAGGGATTTATGGTGGGTTTTGCTCGGAATAGGTTAAATGATGATTAAATTGCTTTAGATTGCCTTAGAAACTCACAAACGCGCTAAATTAAATATCTGAGATTCGTTTGTAAAAGTTCCGGATGAACATGGCTTAGAACTTCCGAATGAAGGATTTCTTCTGAAAAACTTCCGAATGAGGAAGTTCCGAATGAAGGACTTCCGAATAAGGAAGTTCCGAATCAAGGACTTCCGAAAAAAGGAAGTTCCGAATGAAGAACTTCCGAATGAAGGAAGTTCCGAATGAAGAACTTCCGAATGAAGGAAGTTCCGAATGAAGAACTTCCGGATGAAGGAAGTTCCGAATGAAGAACTTCCGAATGAAGGAAGTTCCGAATGAAGAACTTCCGGATGAAGGAAGTTCCGAATGAAGAACTTCCGGATGAAGGAAGTTCCGAATAAAGAACTTCCGGATGAAGGAAGTTCCGAATGAAAGAACTTCCGGATGAAGGAAGTTCCGAATGAAAGAACTTCCGGATGAAGGAAGTTCCGAATGAAAGAACTTCCGGATGAAGGAAGTTCCGGATGAAGAACTTCCGGATGAAGAAGTTCCGAATGAGGAGAAGTTCCGAATGAAGAAAGTTCCGGATGAAGATGTTCCGAATGAATAAATGTTCCGGATGAAGAGTTTTCTTGTTTTCATGCTATCTATGTACTTGTTGTTTTATCTTATGAAATGTGTTATGCTTAGAAGTAGAATGATATATATCTATCTGTTTTTGTGCATCAACCTTTCATGTCTTATCTTAAGCAGATAAAATGACTAATCCAACAGTACAAGCTATCCAAGAATCTAGGGAAGCCGATATTGCTAAAGCTCGAACCCTTAAGTTTATACCCAACAACTATAAGCTAAAGCAGGTTTCTAAATCCACTCACCATGGTTTTAAGGTCGCCATAGCCATTCTTGATAACTCCCATTTCAAGAACGCCCTTAGGAGTACAGCCTCGGTGCCTTATGAGTATATGTTTGAATTTTGGGCAACCAAGGATTTCACTTCGAACAAGATCACCTTCACCATCGACAACAAGCAGCAGACACTCACCGTTTCAGACTTCCGTAAGATGCTTGGTATACGGGATACACCCAAGGGCATGTCTTTCTCAAGGGATCCTACTAAAGATGAACTCGCGGAGTTATTTGATGCACTTGGATGTCCGGAAATACGAGTTGCATCTGAGTTTACAACTGCTAAGGTGGGACAACCCTGGAGAGCTTTGATGGGTATTCTCAGTAAATGCCTTACACCAAAAACGAGTGGACATGATGCTTTGCGAAGTCCAATAATGAACCTCTTCTATGGCATGTACAAAGCTGCGAATTCAGATTATGCTTTGTTGATATGGGAAGAATTCACCTTTCAACTCTTCCACAACAAGAAGCTGAAGACAAACTTCTTTCCTTATCCTCGGTTTATTAAGCTCATCATAAATTACTTTATGAAGCTTGATGCTTCTATTGATAGGCGTGCAGGAGGTCGCTATCACACTGAAGAAGCTGATGATACTGTAGATCTGAGGCATGAAGGACCGTCTACTGGTGTGATTCCTGGTCCTGTTCCTGATTACCTTTTATCTGAAAAAATCAAAGGTTCTGCAGATTACAAGCTACTACAGTTAGAAATCCAGAGGCTGAAAGCAAACCTTCAAACTGGAGAAGACTCTTCCACAACGGTTAAGAGTAAAGGTAAACGCAAACAACCAGCTGCGTTACCTGAACCCGAACCCAAGAAGAAGAAGACAGAGGGTAAGAAGGGAAAGGGTAAGGATTTGATGCGTCTACGTGACGAAGCAGATATTGTTGATCCTACTCTTGATAAAACCGAGCAAAAAATGATGAAGATTGCTATTAAAAGGAGTAGGAAAGATACAGGCGGTAGTGGTTCAGGTGCGAGGGTAGATATCGAGGATGAGTACGAGGAACCGCATGATGTTGATGAATTTGGGTCACCTGAAAACTATTCCACCTCGAAGGAGACATCAATCCCTATTTCAACAAGTGTCGAAAAGGAACCTGTTGCTCCTACGATCATGGTGACAACTCAACCTTTGGCAACTCTACCACCACCAATCCAACCCTTAACAACCCGACCAACCCGACCGGCTTCCACACCATTTCTTCCACCACCCACAATCCCCATCCTTAGTACAGCAGTAACAACCGAGCCTATTCAGTCAACCCAGAGCAGTTCTGCAACATCTGCAATGGCAGCAATAGTGTTGGGCGAGATGTTGGATAAACATACGGATGCTCACAAGAGAGAAATGAATGAACTTCGCCAAGAGTTAAATAGAAGAGCTCAAAGTGAAGAAGCATCAAGGAAAGCTCAAGAAGAGTTGATTGCCAAATTCGCTGCAGACTTGGAAGCTACACGTAAAGCTCATGCAGAGGAAATTGCTCAGGTTAAGCAGGCTGAGGCTAATAAACATGCTGCACGCATTACCAGACTTCAAGCAATGAGGGATAAATATAAGGAACAAAAAGAAGCACTTGAAGCATCTGTGAAAGAAAGAGTGCAAGAATCCGTTGAATCCTTAATGCCTAAGCTTCGTGACGAGTTGAAGACACTTGCTGCTGACAACTTGATGGTCAAATCATCCATCCCTTCAGAAGCCGCCTATAAGATTGCTTATGACCTGACGGATTTTGAATTGAAGAAGATCCTTAAGGCTCGAATGGTGGAACTTGGGTCGCATGATAAATCGAGGATTCAACGGGCTCTATATAAATCTCTGAATGATGCTATCATGGAGGATGATAGATTATTCAAAATGTTTGGAAGTGTGGTACCATATCACATCTTACCTGAGGAAGAAAGGGAAGAGAGTGAAGAAGAGGGTACGGGTGAAGAAGAGGAAGAAGAAGAAGAAGAAGGAGAAAAGGATAAAGACGATGACGAGGGTGGTGATGATGATGATGAGGATGATGACGATGATGAGGATGATGAGGATGATGATGGCGATGATGGTGGTGATGAGAATCAGGAGAGTGCAAGGGGTAGTAACGGGGATGACAATCAGGATGATGATGGGGGTGAACAGCCGAAAGAGGGAGACAAGGTTACCAGCTCCAAGAAGACTGCTACTGGAACCAAGTCCACAAAAGATGCAGGACAGAAGGACAAGTCGACATCCTCAGAATCAAGACGAACTAAGTGGCGCCACGATGTGAATGCCACTACCGCGTCATCGGTTCCTGGTATCTCTGTCGCTGTATCTTTACCTATTACCACTAACCCCATTAGTTCTGCTGTTGTTCCTCCTGTGATTGCAGAATCAGTGACGGAACCCGAAGCTGCACAACACTCTCCAGTTCAAGACACTGCTGAAATGCCTGAAACTGAACCAGTAGATGTTCGCACTTCCACTCCTCAACAACAGGTTCAACAATCTACGGTTCCTGAACCAAGCATTCGTGCCTGGGAAGACACGTTGGAAATAGACGAGTCTGCACCACCACAAGCTTGGATCACGGCAGCAGCTCAATATGATCCGATCACAGATGCTGACAAAGATGTGTTGTATCTGCGTATCCGAAGTCCGATTGACTTATGTGCATTTCTTGCTCATGAGTATAAGACTTCGGTTACTCCATCCTTGGTCAAGAAAGCGATGAAAGATAAGAGACTGCGTGCCAAAACCCGATTACCCCGAATGGAGCTCGAGTACTATGCCGATGAGATCCAACGGCCAGGACTTCATGAATCAGAAAGAGCTCCACCTCCAATGGATCCTGCTCAAGATAATCAGATTACTCTTGACTTCTTCGTCACCAATGATCTTGAGTATCTTATGAAGGGGTCATCAAAGTATGCAACATCCCTGACTTTGCTGAAAGCTGCCAACTGGGGGACAATACCCTTCATCGAGGAAAAGGTAAATCGACTCTGGGTCCCAAAAATGAATCGTAATTATGATATGTATGCTGTCATAGGTGCATCTCATTGGGACGAACGAGTCCGAAGGGCGTACAGGGTTTGCTGCATGGTCAATTCTGGAAGCAATGTTAGATCCGACATCCGTATCTCCAGCATCCTAGGAATGAAAACTGAAGCCAAGAACGGCTACTATCATGTGACGGAGATTCGCTTGAAAAGGGAGGATGACAGGGAATATAAAATCCAGCAAGGAGATTTTTCCATCATTCGCCTTGAGGATATTGAAGATATGCTGCTTCTAATGACCCGAGATCAACTTACTCACATTCCTCGTGAAGACCTGATTGCTTTGAATACAGCACTTCGTATGTTCACACGAAGCGTTGTCATCAAGTCACGAGTTGAGGATCTTCAGTTGGGAGTCGAAAGCTATCAGAGGAGGCTCAACTTAACCCGTCCTGTGAATCAAGTGCTACCTCAACATGTAGAAAGATGTCCCTATACCGGCATTTCTGTCCCGAATTCCGGCATTTTCTACTTGAACAGTCGAGGTTTGATGAAGTTTATGAGGGTGGGTGAGCTTCACAAGTATAGTGATGGAACTCTTATACAAGTCAGAGATAAGTTGGAGCATCTGAACTCGGGTGGGACTTTGCCAGAGATGACGGAGGATTGGCATCCGGGTTACCGGCAGATGGCAAAGTATGTGATCAAAAAGATCGATCAAAAGCTCCGTGAACGTAGATTGATGAGGAGCTTGGAAAGATTCGTGGGTGGAAGACCGTATTTAGTGCACCACAAGCTACTGCAACGATCCATCTGATGGGTCGTACATCTCAGGTCACTTTATATTGGTTTTCAATTGTGAATATGTAAATTTGTGAATAATGTGCTTGAATGGCTTGGTGTAGTGTTAAGGTATGATAATTTTTCAAGAATTTCTCACGAGATTCTAAATCTTTCAAAATATGTCATACCAAAGCACTACAACTATCCCTTATTAACTTAAGGGGGAGCAATAACTTGTTCTATGGCCAAACATTGATTTCATTTTTACCCAAAGACCGGTTAATCCATTCAATATCCCAAATATTAATGGTTAACATTTTGGATAAGGGGAGAAAATGGGATTAAGGAGACGTAAGTGTTACTTGGCTAAAATGAAAAAGACTTAATGATAATCCAACTTAATATGTGTTAAGCACGTGTTAAGGGGGAGCGTTTTTGATGATCAAAACACCTAAGGTACAAAACTTTTGATTTTAATATCACAAGTACCTTAGGTGATTTTCAATGATGTTTTCATGGTGGCAATTCCTTCCCAAAACACGCTTAATTCACGACGGATGTGGTGACAAAAGGGTGGTAGGAATAGGTTTAGTCCAATGATTCATCAGAGCCGATGGAATCTTCCCAAGGACAATTCCCTAGTTAGAATTAGAAGTCCTAGGAAAGATGGAGAAAGAATGTGAACGTAGCTGAATGCCGACCAAGTACTTAAGCTAGCACTGGAACAATCACAACAAGGTGCTAGTAATGACGTATTGGTAAGCATTGAAGGGGTTGAAGAATGAAAAAGAAATGTAAAGATAAAGGGTGTAAAGAAAGAAGCCCTCCTTACAACTTTAGGCAGAAACCGGGTCAATACATATGCTATTGAGGTCATTTTTGCTAATGATTCTCGGTATTGAAGAAAGACATCATGGACCCAGTGATGCAATGCACAACCCTTCCCCAGCTAACTCAAATATCTCTCAAAAGGTATTTGTTTTAATCACACGGAGATCAACACGTTATCTACTGGTTTATTCACTCCGAATAGACTGGTATTGAAAAGGTGGCACTCCTCTCCAGCCATCGCTCACTAAATCAAAACGCACAATCGAGTCTAGAGCCAAGAGATCATCAAAAGTCTCATTAGGACACTTTCCATTTATTCCTTGCTTTCTCACACACTGTGAAAAGTAAGAGATTTTCATGAGTCCTTCGCAGTATTCCTGTAATATTGCCAGAACATCCGAGTAATACGCAAGTATTACTATGAAGATGGAAATCCTGCTTGAGCCAACATTAAACAAGCTCATGGTAGGTTACACGTGCGGTTCTTTTAGAACCAATCTTGTGAAAAACTGGAAGGTAACAGTGGTTTAATTCTTAATTGAACTTAAACTCGTTCCAGGCCTCTTCGCATTATCATATGATCTTGCCAGAACACTCAGAGTGACTCTTTATTGACCACAGTGACGAGTGGAAATCCTTCTAGTGTCAACATCAAACAGCACTTGGTAGGTAACGTGCAAGGTTCTTTATGAATTGAGCTCGTGACAACTGGAAAGCAACGATGGTGAAAATCTTAATTGAAATTCACTTGTTCCAGGTTTCATGAATTGACGGCTTTTAATCACAAGGATAATTTATCCAAGTGATTCACTCTTTATGTTCGCAGTCAGCTTTGGACGGTCGAATAAAGAGAACGGGTTTACCCGCGAAATCCTGTCAGGAAGTTACTTAATTGAAACTATCCGTCACGGGTACGATATCTAATATCGTCCAACGGTCTTCACCGACCGGAGGTAAAATGCTACCGAAATAGAATAAAATGTTCAAAGCCATTTTATTCGTGTCGTTGCTGTGTACCTGCTAAAGACGGTGGCGTTGCTGAGTACCTGTTGAAGACGGTGGCGTTGCTGTGTACCAGTGAAGACGGTGGTGTTGCGGTGTACCTGTAAAAGTCGTTCCCACATGCTTATGTCTTTTGCAACAAAAATTTAAGAAAGTACAAGATGAAGTCTTCCGCTGTACCAAACTCTGAAGCTTTCAAGAATCCAACAAAAAGACGTAAGTGTGTGGAACATGAAGTCACGAGGAGGCAAAGTTCACAAGAAAGGCAAAGATCGCACGTGAAAGGCCAAAGAACAATGCTCTCAAGTCAAAGCCAAAAAGATCAAATCAACATATTCACAACAAAAGAAAGAAAAGAAGAAAAGACTACGAGCTAAAGAACGAAGACTTAGTATAGTATGCTAGGTTTAGAACTTTGTAACGTGGAGTGACCTCCCTTAGGGGGAGATTGTTAGAAATACGTTTTAACGTATATTAGAAGTATCGGTCACTCCACAATATGATTTATGTTGTAATAGCTCGTAGTTAGTAATTAGTTATTATTTGCTTATTAACTTAAGTAAGAACCGGTCCATGGGCTTGTCCATGGACCGGCCCCAAGTCCACTTATGACTTGGAACTATAAATACCCCTTTCCACTAAGGAAAGGGGTTGGTTGTTATCATTTCTTAATTTCCACTTAATAAAATTCACATAGTTTCTCTCACTTTCTCTCTCTAACTTTCTCTCTCTAGAAATTAACAAACCCCTTCATAGATTCATTGATTATCAATATTCTACACATATCACCATGCCACATAATGATGACACCTCATTATTTTAAAAAATTCGATTTTTTTTTAAAAAAATTTGAAATTTTTTTTTCAAAAAAAATATTTTCGAAAAAAAAAATTTCGAAAAAAAAATTTCGAATTTTTTTTCGAAAAAAAAAAAATTCGAATTTTTTTTTTTCAAAATTTTTTTTTTTCGATTTCTTTTTTTTTGAAATTTTTTTTCGAAAAAAAAAATTTCGATATTTTTTTTCGAAAAAAAAATATTTCAATTTTTTTTAAAAATTTTTAAATAAAACAAAAGATAATATATTGCATCGCGATTATATATTTTGATTCATCATGTTAATAAGTTATGCATCACAGTAATAAGTTACCTGCATTATAGTTCATCACCGAACTTAATGCAGTAACTAATTAAAGTGATGTATTAACTTCTTAAGTTGATGCATCAAACATATAACTGTGATGCAGTAGATTATTTTTTTAAAAATTTAAATAAAATAAAGATAATCTATTGCATCGTAATTTTATATTTTGATGCATCATGTTAATAAGTTAATGCATCACAGTAATAAGTTACTGCATTATAGTTCATCACTGAACTTAATGCAGTAACTAATTATATGATGCATTAACTTATTAAGTTGATGCATCAAACATATAACTGTGATGCAGTAGATTATTTTTTTTTTAAATTTCGAGAAAAAAAATCGAAAAAAAATTTTCGGAAAAAAAAAAATTGAAAAAAAGAAATTTCGAAAAAAAAAAAATTTCGAAAATTTTTTTTCCGAAAAAAATTTTTTTCCAAAAAAAATTACTAAATTTTTTATTTAAATTCGAATATTTTTAGGTGTTGAGGTGTCATGATTATGTGGCATGATGATGTGGCTAAGTGATACGTGTCACTCCTATAATCCTTCCTAAACTTTTTATTTTAAGGGACTTTTTAGTGTAGCCCTACCCTATATATATATATATATATATATATATATATATATATATATATATATATATATATATATATATATATATATATATTATATATATATATATATATATATATATATATATATATATATATATATAGAGAGAGGAAGGTTAATGTGAGAGCTTTTTTAAAGTTGTAAAAATGAGAACTAATCTAAAACACCAATAAAACATTAATACATAATCATATTACCAATAATACTCCAAAATATACATTATTTATACAACTTAACATTCTATTGACTAATAAACGACGACTTAGTGTGTAACGTATTACTGATACACCAATTAAAAATGTGATACACATACTTCAAAATCTCAACAAGATAATATCTTATACATAAAATGGTACATTTGATACATAACCACCACTAAATAACATGATACACGATACCAATACATGATACAAATCACACCTTAAATCAAGATGTGATCACCTAGAATTCGTCAATTTTCAAAAGAAAGCCCATCAAATTATTAAAAAACTTAGTTTTAGTTAATCTCGTTTAAAAATTGTTTGAAATAGAGTGTCATTTATGAGATTTTAGCTGGTTATTATTTTTTCAACTTTAAAAAGTTCTCATTTGAACCGAAACCTATATATATATATATATATATATATATATATATATATATATATATACTAGCTTCGTAACCCGCCCAACGGGCGGGGTCGTTTTTTTTCTTGTTGGGGAGGATTTGTTGTTTGTGTTTTTTTTTGTGTTTTTAGTTTATAATTTAATATTTAGAATATTTTTGTTATACTTTACGCTAAAATAGATTTTTTCTAAAATAGGTTTTATGTATAATTTAAAATGTATCATTCTTTTTTTATATATATTGTTTTGTGATTGGATATATTTTATTGAACTAATACGTAGTTCTTTGTTGTGTGTTGTGTTTTTTTTAGTTTGTAATTTAATGTCTAAGTATATTTTTGTTTATAATTTACGCTAAAATAGGTTTTTCTTAAATATGTTTTACATATAATTTAAAATGTATAATTTATTTTTATTTTTTTATATTGTTTTGTGATTGGATGTGTTTTATTGAATGAATACATTGTTTTTTGTTGAATTTGTGTATGATTTTGTAACGATTTGTATTAAATCGTACCTAAAAATATCATCAAAATACCCTCTTAATAGACCAATAATACTAAAATATGCTAAATATAAGTAAAAATATATTTTTTTAAACTTTATTGAGTCCTAGAGATACAAATGATATAAAAGAAATTAAAAATGGTGATTTTCTGACGCGTTTTGTCGATGTTTACACTTTTTTAAGATGCAAACCGGGTTTATATTTAACCAAGGGCACATCATTTATAAGAGCACGAGATTACGATTCCAAAGGTACTTTCATTTTTTTATTGGGGTTATCCGATGCATCTTTTATAGGTCCGGACAAGCCTATGTATTATATAAGCCCAACACAAGCCCAACTAATCTATCTTTAAATATATAGGTTTGCATGCTTATAATTAAAACCATGCCTAGCACAGCTGGTAAACTGAGTGGTGCTAAGTTTTGAGGGAGGAGACCAAGGTTCAAATCTTGTTAGTGGCACTTTTTGCCATTAATTTGATGTAACAAAATCTTCGACCCGATACACACAACTGATCCGTTGAACATGACCCGAGATCTGACCCGGTTCAGATCAGACCCGGCTCGGCCCAAGTTTGAACCGAGCAGGACCGGTCTAGAAGCGGCTCGACCCAAATATGAACCAACGGGGTTTATACACGGCTCGACCCCAGATATGAACCGGACCAGTGTTGACCCGGATCGGCCCAGAATTGAACTGAACCACTCCAGGCCCGGCTCGGCCCAAACTTGAACTGGACCGGTCCATTACTTCAAAACGTAGTTTAAAACACTGTGTTTTCAAAACGTGATTTTCAAAAAACTGCGATTTCAATCCCGAATTTCGTGGAATTTGGAGATTTTCTAGGAAATTCTGAAATACTATTGGCTAAAAGATGTGACTAGGATATGGCTGGGATTAAAACTATGGTTTCAAATCATAATTAGTACCTATATATAATATAAAAGATATATATATATATATATATATATATATATATGTATATATATATATATATATATATATATATATATATATATATAATATATATATATATATATATATATATATATATATATATATATATATATATATATATATATATATATATATAGAGAGAGAGAGAGAGAGGAGGGTTAACGTAAGAGATTTCTTAATATTAGTAAAATGAGAACCAATATACACCGTTAGATCTTATAATCAATGTTAGATTAGACTAACAATAAATGAGAGACATTCAATTAATTAAAATTAAACTTCAAGGGTATTTTAGAGAATTGTAATCACACTTTTTGAACTATTTTTCTCGCCTTCCTTTTTACCGATCAATTTTTCTAATATGATAATTAACACGCCTTTTTGTTTTACTACCGTATTTGACTAAACATTTTTTGAAAAAAGTACTGATACACAAGATAACAACAAATTTTGCTAAAAAAATAACAATAAAAGCATTTCTACATGGCTTTGATACATGAACATTACATGTATATTTCACATTATAAATATTTACATAAACACTAAATCACTAATGGTACACATCAACACTTTAAACTAGTACGGATTGTTAAAAAACGACAAGATTGAATAACCTTAAGAACATAGTTCTATGACATACATATCCACGAAAGTACCCGTTTTGAACCAATATAACTTGTTCTTGATAGACACATTAAAACCAAACATGAGCAGCACTCTGCAAATCTGACACACATACTAAGATAGTACTGGTGTACCGGCGACACATACCAAGATGTTACTGGTGTACCGGCCAGACAACCTAAGATTGTACCGGTATAGCGGCGACACATACCAGTATGTTACTGGTGTACCGACGAGACAACCTAAGATTGTACCGGTGTACCAGCGACACATTCCAAGATTGTACCAGTGTACTGATGATACATACCAAGATGGTAACGGTGTCTTGACGATACATACCAAAATGGTAGCGGTGTATCGACGATACATACCAAGATGGTACAGGTGTACCGATGATACTTACCAAGATGGTAGCCGATGTACCGATGATACTTACCAAGATGGGTACCGGTGTACCCACGA
>JANFOE010003389.1:5000-40000 GCA_025667525.1 Glebionis coronaria
AGACGAGGGCTAGTGCGTTGAGTACCCCCTGCGGACGGATAACTTGTGATAAGAGATAAGGTATAATTGCAACTGATGCCTTTAGAAGGGGCACTGGTTTCATCTGAATCACGCCGGTAATTATTACGCGGGTGATTGAGTTAACGGATTAGTGTCATGAGCTTAAACACAATTGTCATAACCTTGAAAATAGATTGTTTGATCGACAAGTCTATAAATGATCGTGAATGATTTTTATAACCCATATGTTCAAATGAGATTATAAAACCTATGAATTTCACTCAACATTATTTGTTGACCAAATTTAGCATGTGTTTCAGGTAACCGATGAAGTGTAGCATGGAGCATGCATTGGATGGGAGTTGTGTGTGGCTTGGCGTCTACTTGTTTTTCCACCCATTCTTAACTTGAATATTTTAAACTTTATGTCATGTTATGAAAAATTGTATCTTTTGGGGGTTGAGATTCATGGGGACCGAAACGCAAACTCTGTGTTGTATCATTTGGGTTTGGAAAACTGTAGACATGTATGTTTTTAACAATGCGTAATTTAAGTTAAAACTCTTACGTCTCTTTGAATCGTTTGATATATCTTGTGTGCGATGATAACTGCCTAGCACCCAAATGTTGTAGTTCCGCTGCGCATAGCATTTGGTGGGGTGTTAGAGATTGGTATCAGAGCCATGAGTTATAGAGAACTAGGTCGTTTTGAAAATTCCTAAACTATAACTTTTGGTGTCGTAAGAAATTGTCCAAGCACACAACTATCCTGCATGGCTCCGGTAAGGTTTATTTTTGTATTGATGGTATTGATGTATACCTTTAAGCTGAAGTAATATATGTGGGTATTTATTACGTAACCGTAATTCTTGTATTACATATGCATGAGAATCATATTATTGCATTTTGGGCATGTGTACCACCTTTGCATTGCATTTGCATGCATGTATTTATAAATATTAAATAGTAATCTTACGTACCTTCCAAAATTCTCTGTTGTTGCAGGAATGGCCGAGGTACCGCCTAACGGAAATGGAGACGAATACGTCGTAGGACATGAAGGGGGACCGTTTCCTCCGAACCCGCCAAACGATGACAATGGATGGATCGCTCCAGAAGAAGAGATAGAGCCGGAAAATGACAGTGACGAAAGTGACGTGGATAATTTCAGTATTAGTAACGATGGTAGTGAGGATTCCGAGGAAGAGGATCCGGTGGAAGATGGAATTCCCGAGAATGCTGTCGATCAGACTGAACCTGAATTATTTCAATCTCCAAATTCGGCGAAGGGTTATGAAGTGCCTCCGACAGGCCGATATGATAAGCAACCTGTTCGTCCCCCGATGGACAATTGTAAGGACTACCTGAGGACGGTGCCAGGGTTTATTCGAGTAAGTAATGAGAGTGGTGCGGAATCCAGTAATGCATCTAGATCGCAATCTATTCATGAGAATATCGCGAAGGTCTATTTTTCGAGACCAAGAAACTATTGGGGTCCTGAGAATCGTTTGAGGAGAATGGATAGATTGATGTACGAGCGGTACGTGGTGGAAACTAGGGTAATCAAAAGGTTCGACAAGAACGAGAGGGCACATCAGAGGTTGTTAGCAAGAACTGCAAGGATTAAGTTTGATGGAGTGGAAAATAAGGGTGAAATTAACAGTTTGAGATCAATGATAGCAAACCTGAGTGCTAGTCTTGAGCAAGTTAGGGAAGATCAAGCGAGGTTGACTAGGATGCAAAGTTGGGAGCATCGAGTTAGAGCATCCCTGCCACCAGATTGGAGATTTGTAGATGACTTGGAAATAGAGGCTAATGATTTTATGGTCCAGCCACCTGCCAAAGGTGTATGTATCACTATAGGAAATCAAGTAGTAGTGGAGTGTGGATCTACTTCTGGGACGAAGAAGGCGACTGAGTGTGGGTCGAATGACAAAGGAAAGAGGAAGATGGACGAAGAGCCCGAGGAAGACAGTGACGAAGATCCCGAGGAGGATGAAGATGAACCGCCATCCAAGAGGTCGTGTGGATCACCACATGACTAGTTGCTTGTATTTTATTTTATCTTTTATCGTTGTAATCGAACTATTTTAGACGTTTGTATGATGGTATTGTGACGAAAAACTTGATGACTTAAGTTTTATGGTGTATGGTTGTAGTGGCATTACTTGTCACAATTTTGGTTGATTCATCAATACAATCCATGTTACCTTTCATAATCTATGATATGTCTTTAATTTGCTCTTTTGTGATGTGAATTGATGAATATTAGTAACTTTGTAGTGATGTGTCGTTGTACTTATATTATATCTTGAAAGAGAAATCCATCTTAATCTTGATGTGTATACTTACATTGTTTTTCTATTTTCCCTGTCTTTGCAGAGAGGTGTACTTGAGAACTCACCATGCCTCCAAAGCTAACAGCTACCCGTGTGAACACAATGATTCAAGAAGCAATTGCAAATGCACTCGAAGCGGATCGTGCAAACCGAAACCCAGATCAAGGTGGAAATGCAGGAAGACAGCAAGCCCCGAGGGAGTGTACTTATGCTGGTTTTATGAAATGCGGTCCCACGCAATTTCGTGGAACTGGCGGAGCCCTATAACTCCGAAGGTGGTTAGAGAAGATCGAAAGTACTTTTGAGATTAGCGGATGTTCAGAGGCAAATAAAGTCAAGTTTGTAGCTGCCACTTTTCTTGATGACGCCTTGAGTTGGTGGAACAATCAAGTAGCCACTGTTGGATTAGCAGTAGCAAATGCGAGGACTTGGCCTGCTACTAAGGCTCTTTTGACCAAAAAGTTCTGTCCCGAAGAGGAACTGGGTCAACTGGAAGATGAGTTAAGGCATTTGACTTTGAGGAACAATGATATTACGGCGTATATAAGGAGGTTTAATGAATTGAGCCTTTTGTGTCCCGATGCCTTTGCTGATGATAACAAGAAGATGAAGCAGTACATTGATTGTAGTAAAATACGACTCTTTAGGAAAAGAGCGTAAATAGGGAAAGTATTAAATACGACGGTTTAGGAAAACCGTGTACAAATGACCCTAGATGAAATGAAAGTTCGTTTCCCAAGGAGGTATATGTGTGTGACTAAGATGTACAAGATTTGAGGTTAATATTTGGTTTAGAAGGGGATGAGAAAAGAAGATGACGAAGACGTAAAAATAAAAATTAATACTACTAGAAAGTTAAAACGTAGAACCTTAAAAACCACAAAAATAAAAAACTAATTCAAAATATTACCAAAAAATCACCAAAAATCAAAATAAATAAACTAAGAGTTTACCAATGATCAAAACTTTTTCAAACCTTTTAAATAATTAAATATTCAATTTTTAAATGCTAATTAAAGCCCTAAAAATCAAACAAATTATCAAAAAGCCCAAATAAAGATTTTTCAATTGGTAAACCTCAAAAATAACCTAAAAAGATTAAAAACTATTTTTAGAAATTTTTTAAACTAATAAAAACTATTTAAAATGATTTAAAAATTATTAAAACTTAAAATAATTATAAAAATTAATCTAAAAGAGATAAAATTATTCTAAAAGTTGCTAAATTCCTATTTTAATGTATTAAACCTAAGAAAAATGTAAAAAGTTGGAAAATGTGAAATTTTAAAAATAATAATAAAATAATATTAAAATAATATTAAAAATCCAAAAATTATTAAAAATTCTAAAAACTTGTAAACTAGTTTATTTTAACCTAAATAATCAGAAAATCAAAGTGAAATTACCAGAATACCCCTATTGGGCCCTCAAATGGGCCAAAACCAAAAACAGTCAAACCAAATGGGCTTTTGGGCCCAAAAAGTCAAAATTGGCCCAATTGACTTGGAAAAGCCCTATCTGACTCAAAATTCAATTCTAAGAACAAAACACTAAAGGCCCAAAAGCTGAAAATGAGCTTATCACAGCTTATTAAGCACACAGCTTATTCTTATTGGGCTTTTTAGCCCATTAAGCAATAAGCTAATGCCATAAGCTCTAACTTGACACACAACCTTCTTTTGGGATGCTTATGAGATCTGTAAAAAGAAATTTTGAAAAAGCTCACTCAATAAGCCAGAAATAAGCAAAGTATTATTTCACAAAACGACAAAATAGTCGTGTTTGAGAAATAATGCACCTCATGACTTGATTCAACTTGCAAAAGATCACAAATGGACTCAATAAGCCAAATCAATCAACAAAAATCCAATAAGCACAACCAATAAGCCAGAATAAGCACAAATGAACTTATGAAAAAGTCAATGGAGTTGGTTTTCTAGTCAAACCCTAAAGTCAACCCACCAAATGCTCCAGTATGAACAAATGGGTCAAATAATGAGCACCTATTACAAAAACAAAGTTGTTGTTGGTTAAAATAAGCTATTATAGCTTATTGATAAGCTGAACCCAATTTTACACTATCAGTGGCAACTAGCAGGGGAAAGGAGTTCCCACTGCTTTGACTATTTGACCAAGCTTATTTGAGAGTTCTGGTTGGATTCAATTGGAAACAAAGGCACCCTTGTGATCAGTGAATCACAAGGAGTCAATAGCAACAAGAAAATCACAAATTGTTTCACACAATAAGCCAAACAGTCACGAGATATGCACCAGATATGGAAATAAGCAGTTAAGCACTTAATAAGCAGATTAAGACTGAATAAGCCAACCAAAATTAACAGGATGCAAACACAAGCTATGTAAACTAAGAATAAACACAAAGCAACAAGAATCAAACACTGAATCAAAGTAAACAACAAGATCAAAGCACAAAATGTTTCTGATGAACAATGAACAATATGCAGACAAGTTTTGTTGATCTATTTGGCACTTGATCCAATTTCAAGCCTCAAATCCTTCTTCCCTGGTGTGATTAACTAAGGTTTAGCACTTGTTAGCCCTAGCCTAAGCTTAGATCTAGGTGTCCTCAAAATCCTAGCCAATTTTACCAAGTATATAAGATTTTATGACCTAATTATGAATCTATGTGTTCAAACCCTCAAAACCTGCAAACCGATGAACAATAGCACCTAACAAACAGAAACCAACACTTGCAATCACAATACAAGCACTTAGCAAACCATAAATCCAAATCATGCAGTAGACCCAAACACTCCTTAATCTACCACTTAACAAAGAAACTTGTGATTTTAACTAATAACCTACTGATTTTAATGATCAAAAACACTTACTAGGTAGCAACTAACACAATCAAACTCAAAAATCACCAGCACAAACACAAATACTCAAAATCAAAGAACCAAATCAAAAACAGTCAATAACATGAAATTTTTAGGGGAATCTTAACAAGGGATTATACCTGCCTTCCACAACATCCTAGGAAGGCCAGCAATGCTCCTTGGACCTTGTTCAACAACTAGAACAAGACCAAGGTACTTCAACAAAGAAGATCAAAGCCTGCTGATGTTCAAAGTAGAACAAGGCTTTGATTATGATATGTCTTCAACACAAGCAGCAAACAAACTCGACCAAAGGCTTAGAACCCTTCTCAGGCTTGGTGTCAACAAGCTTGAAGGAGCTCAAGGCTTATGGCTAAGGGTTAGTACACAAATATAAGCCAAAAACAGAACCTAGGGTTTCAAGGCCTTTGAACCTTGAAAACTTTTCAAACCTAGACGTGCCTTAACCACAAGGTTAAGGAAGGTCTAATCAAACAAATGGAACTCAGAATTAGGCTACTCAAACACCAACTTTTAATCACATCAAAAAGAGAATTCAAAATTTTCAGAAATTCAAATTTTATTAAACTTAAAAAGGAATTACAAAGATTGATAGCCTAAAACTGGAACAAAGGGACTCTCACATGTTGAGGTCTCCTTTTATAGGCAAATGCCTGGCTAACACTATTCACAAACCCTAGCACTGATTTCCCTAAAATGCCCTTGAGTCTTCTAGATCATTTGATGGAATGAGCTGTCCAAATGCATCTTGGACGTTCATTTTTGCGTTGTGACCAAGCAAGGAGTAATAGCTGTTGATTTGGACACGTGGCAAGCCTTGGAGAGGAAGTTGGCACATGATGGTGAAACAGTTTTGGTGGTGGGGCCTCTTGGTGAGTGGGAGTGAGTGTTTTTAGGTTGGGATGGGATTCTGGGCGTGTGAATCAAGTGTGGGTAAGGGTAATTTCATTTTACCCTTTGTTTTAAGTGGAGTAAAATCTGGGTTCTTGACTGCCACAATAACATGTTTTGATCCGTTTTTGTAGGATTGGGGAAGTGTTTGGCGCATTTTATGTTTGAATGTTTCAAATGCACAACTTTGGTCCTTTTTCTTCCTTTCTTTTGTCATTTGTGAATAAAAGTCTGTCAGCGCCCATTTCCTTTGTAACAACTTCCAAGACTTGGCAATTTTGGCACACAACTTTCTAAAAAGTGTTTCAAGGGTTATTTTTGACATTTTGAGATAATTCAAGGGCTGATCTTGGACATTCTTGATCTTCAAAGGTCTTCATTGTATCTTTGACTCCATGAGGGACCATTATTGACAATTTAGAATAGTTGAGGGACTAAACTTGCCAATTCTTTAAAGTTGAAGGACCATTTGTGTAATTTTGACAAACTTAAAGGACCAAACTTGTAATTATCAATATACAAGGGTTTTAAGTGTCATTTCTTCAATAAATGAGGATCAATCTTGTATGTATTCAAGTCTTCAAGGGTATTTGTTGAGTATTTCATGATTAGGGCCCGTTTCTTTGTACGGTTTCGTTTCTCGTGTCCGTTTTTCCTTGTAACTTGTGATCTTTTGTCTTTTTCATGATATCTATACCTAAAATACACAAGTAAACAAACACAAGCATATATATGGTATTTTATGACATTTTTATGCATTTAAAGCCCGAAAAGAACGATGAGATCATGTATAAATGCCATCTCATCACTCCCCCATACTAAGCCATTGTCGTGCCCTCACGCAATGCTAGAATAAAGTATCTAAGCATCACCAAAGTGCAATTTTATTAACCTTTTTGAAAAGTAAAAGACTTGCAACATACTACGAAGATGTGTAAAGACATAACATATGATTTTCATCATGAAAGTGACTTTTAGGGTCACATAATAGAAACAAGTAAATGTCCCTTAGAGTAAACTTCGTCATCCTTGATTGTCATACATTCCATGCTAAGTGCAAAAAGGAGATCATTGTTGGTACAAGTCACAATGCTAACACTACTCATACGTCCAAATTGTGTAATACTTTTTCTCCCCGCAATCCTAGTTATTATAAAAGGAAATGGGTTACTAGCATTTTTTATCTATTTGTCATGGATCACAAGTGATTCATATTGACTTATTTGAGTAGTTATTAGTCCGAAAGCAAAGTAGAACGATTTGATCAATAGTTAGCCGAAAGACAAAATCTTTTAAAACGGCTTCTCGTGTATCTCCTAAAGTTCATATCTTGGCATAACTCGTTTCACGATTTGAGACCTTTCTCGGACCGATATTTGGCATGTACTTCATACTTCAAATCTTGGGAAGACGTTCTTGAAATTATGGTCTTCTCTTCATATATTTGGAATTTCTTCACTTGACGTTTTTGAGAGATTCTTCATATTGGACCACGACTTCAACATTTTTCTTCAATCTTTACTTTGGATTTTGATATACAACGATCCGCCTCCTTTTCGAACTTGGATATATTTATCCTCATACCTTGTTAGGGTCTTTTTGGATAGACTTTCTCCATGATCTTTGGGGGAGTAATTGCTTCTCGTCGTGTGTCTCGATCCTTCATATTGATTTAGGAATAATGATACTTCACATCATCTTGGATCTTTAGCAAAAATAGAGCTCCACATGCCTTGTTAGGGCCTTTTTGGATAATCGGCAATCTTCGCGTCCCGCTTCAATAAGTTATGCCTTGGCTATGAACTCTATTCAACCCCGAGCAAGTTTTAAACGATCTTGCGCTAGAGGCTAAGTAACCTTTCAAATCGTACGACCTTACTTATTGCAATTATGATTTATTCCTAATGCATTGATCTTATGGGAAGAAAAAGCCACAATTAAAAACATATGAGTTTTTGAAAGAACATTTTCATTTTCTACGTTTAGCATGATCACTTGTCTAACTCTATCATTTCTCATTCTTCACTATATAAAGACCTCTAATTAAAGAGACTCGTGAATACTTAGCCATGCAAGTCAAAATTAAGCCAAATTTGGATTAGCTTTCATTAAGACTATATCAAATCAAAGTTTTGGGTTTTCAAGCCACCTATAGGATCTTGCACTTTCTTGGACTTTTTCAAGCTTAGAGAATGCGTTTTAAAGTTCCCTTGATAAGTGACTTTCTAGGATCAATTATAGGAACTTGCGAAAAGTTCTTGTTCTTAACCCGTATGAGTTAAGACTTTCGCGTTTTAAAGCTCCCTATATAAAAGTCTAGCAAAACTTGAATTGAGCGGGTTAAGGAATGTAAATGGCTCCAAATTCCTATCAAGTCAAAAATTAACTCTTATTTTACCCATCGAAAAATATACATTCGTGTCTTAAAAACACTTATGAAAACTAAGAAAAATTTTAAAATTTGGCCATTTTTAGCCTTATTAGCAACCAAAACAAAACATTGAAAGTTGGAAAGCGTGAGGGCGTAGCAAAGCAAGTATCTATTCACCCCCCCATACTAAAAGTAAACATTGTCCTCAATGTTTCGAGTCTAAAGGTGGAGCACCCCCATACTAGAGACTAAGAGTCGAATGCTTAGGATCTAGCATGGAAAGGGTGATCAACAATATATCTAAAGCCGTTTATTAAGTATGCTAAAAGATAATTGTTAGAACAATAAAGGATATGTCATAGATTCGTGAAAAACTTCTTCAAGTAAACGATGGAGGCTCACGTAAACGAACACGAGAGTCTTCAATCGTAGATGATGATGATGATCTAGATAACACAATCACAAACAACCACGAGACAACGAGTTGAAAGGGTACAAGTCCCCTTATTAGTGAATAGTAAGCATAAAGGATAAGCATGGGATCTCCCCCACGAGGCACCTCGTTTTTGATTACCGAGTCATGAGCTCGACTCGATCCCCTCAATGCTAATTATCATTGGGGAAGGTGACTTGGTCGAGGGCAACCATTGAAGGAATTTCCCCACCAAAGTAGTGCTTAAGCCTATGTCCATTCACCTTGAAATTAGGACCATCATCTTGAGCTAGCTCGATGGTCCCATATGGAAACACTTGTGTAATGGTGAACGGACCCGACCAACGAGATTTCAATTTCCCGGAAAATATCTTAAGATGAGAGTTAAAAAGCAACACTTGATCACCAACGTTAAAAACCCGGTTTTTAATATTTGAATCATGAAACTTTTTAGTCTTTTCTTTAAAAATTAATGAATTTTCATAAGCATTATCTCTTAATTCATCCAATTCATTCAATTGTATTTTCCGGTGATCTACCGCGGTCTTCAAGTCAAAGTTTGCATGCTTAAGGGCCCAATATGCCTTGTGCTCCAACTCAATGGGCAAATGACAATTCTTCCCATAGACTAACTTATAAGGAGTGCAACCGATAGGTGTCTTATAAGCGGTCCTAAAGGCCCATAAAGCGTCATCGAGTTTGTCGAACCATGAAGCACGGTTTTCTCCAATTGACCTCTCTAAAATCCTCTTCAAAGCTCGGTTCGAAACCTCGACTTGCCCACTCGTTTGCGGGTGATAAGCCGTAGAAAGACGATGAGTAACTCCATATTTCTTTAGAACCTTTTCGAATTGGTCATTACAAAAATGGGTTCCACGATCGCTTATAATAGCACGAGGGGTTCCGAACCGAGAGAATAATTGCTTCAAAAACTTCACTACCACACGAGCATCATTAGTAGGCAAAGCCTTAGCTTCCACCCACTTAGAGAGGTAGTCCACCACGACGAGGATATATTTGTTGCCATGAGACGATGGGAACGGCCCCATAAAGTCTATTCCCCATATGTCGAAAATCTCACACACTTGAATTATGTTTTGCGGCATTTCATCACGTTGAGACGATTTTCCTTGACGTTGGCACGAATCACACGACTTCACAAGCGCGTGTGCATCACGATAGATAGAAGGCCAAAAGAAACCAGCATCGAACACTTTCTTAGCCGTGAGATTAGCACCGTGGTGACCACCCGTGGGTCCCTCGTGACAAGCTCTAAGGATATTAGAAGCTTCGGCACCAAAAACACAACGTCGAACGAGTTGATCCGCACAAACTCAAAAGAGATAAGGGTCTTCCCAAAAATAGAACTTGACGTCACGAAAGAATTTTCGTTTTTGTTGTGTCGTCATACCCTTGATTATGAAATTGCCCGCATGGTAATTTGCAATGTCGGCAAACCATGGGGTGGTGTCTTTAGAATTCACTACACCGAGAGTCTCAAGAGGAAATGTTTCGGTGATTTCCTTGTTCTCGAAAACATCTTTGTGAGGATCTTCTAGACGAGAGAGATGATCGGCCGCTAGATTCTTGGCTCCTTTTTTGTCAAGCACGGTGACATCAAATTCTTGGAGGAGGAGCATCCAACGAAGCAATCTCGGGTTAGCATCTTGCTTAGCTAAGAGATACTTGATAGCCGAATGGTCGGTATACACGATGCTTTTAGTTAAGACGAGATAAGGTCGGAATTTCTCAAAAGCATAGACCACGGCAAGGAATTCCTTTTCCGTTGTGGTGTACTTTAATTGAGCCTCGGTCATCGTCTTACTAGCATAGTGGATAGGACGTAAATGCTTGTCATGACGTTGCCCTAAGACGGTCCCTATAGCATAATCACTTGCATCGCACATGATTTCAAAGGGTAATTACCAATTAGGAGCAGCAAGAATGGGAGCTTCGGTAAGTTTCCTTTTGAGAGTTTCGAAAGCTTTAACACAATCCTCATTGAAGTTAAAAAGAGCATCCTTCTCGAGAAGGTGTGTCATTGGTCGAGAAATTTTCGAAAAGTCCTTGATGAAACGACGATAAAAGCCCGCGTGGCCTAGGAAACTCCTAATTCCCTTAACGGTTTTGGGATGAGGTAACTTGGCGATGACGTCTACCTTAGCTTTATCGACCTCAATCCCCGCTTTCGACACCTTAAGTCCTAAGACGATTCCTTGTTTACACATGAAATGACATTTTTCCCAATTAAGCACAAGATTAGTTTCTTCACAACGTTTTAACATTTGCTCGAGATTAGATAAACATGACGTGAACGAATTGCCAAACATCGAGAACTCATCCATAAATACTTCCATCGACTTCTCGATCATATCGTGAAAAATAGCCATCATACACCGTTGAAACGTACCCGGTGCATTACAAAGTCCGAAAGGCATCCTACGATAAGCGAACGTTCCATAAGGACACGTAAAAGTAGTCTTTTCTTGATCACGAGGGTCGATAGGGATTTGAAAGTAACCGGAAAAACCATCTAAAAAGCAATAGAATTCATTTCCCGCGAGTCGCTCCAACATTTGATCCATGAAGGGCAAAGGAAAGTGGTCTTTACGAGTGGCGTCATTTAACTTTCGGTAGTCAATACACACTCTCCAACCGGTCACAACACGAGTGGGAATTAACTCGTTGTTTTCATTAGGCACAACGGTCATTCCTCCCTTTTTAGGGACACAATGGATTGGGCTCACCCATGGGCTACCGGATAAATCATTCCCGCGTCAAGGAGTTTAAGGACCTCCTTTTTAATGACATCGTGAATTTTGGGATTCACCCTTATTTGACTTTGAATTGCGGGTTTGTAGTCCTCCTCCATTAAAATCTTGTGAGTACAAAATTTTGGGTCAATACCCTTAATGTCGGATATTTTCCACGCAATTGCCCCTTTATGAGCCTTAAGAACTTTCAAGAGCTCGGTTTTTTCATCATTGGCAAGACCTCTTGGAATAATAACCGGCAACTTGTCATCACCTTCCAAGAATGCGTATTCAATGTGAGAAGGAAGATCTTTCAATTCAAGGATAGGTGGTTCCTCGATTGAAGATTTTGGTTCAACACTCATAACTTCCATCGGCGGAAGAGATGGTGGAATAGAAGTATCATCACTAATCAACACCTCATCTTCATTGTCGATTTCATTTGAAGTGAGATCGCCTCCTTGGAATGGAGTGAGATTTGGTGTGGAATTAGCAAGAATTGGATCTAAAATAGTGGGATTGCCACTTGACGAGCTATCGGAAAAACCTAACACTTCTTGTGAAAACTCATCGCAAACCACATCAATGATGTCAATGTGATTGATGGTAGCGATTGCATAAACATGAGAAGGTTTCGAGTTTTGAGTAGCGTTTATAACAAGTTCCTCTTCGTTGAATCTCAAAGTGATAGTTCTCGCATGAACATCGATAAGCGATCTCGAAGTGTCTAAAAATGAACGACCTAAAATTAGAGGAACTTGAGGATCCGCGGGGATGTCAACTACTATAAAAGCAACGGGATAGTAGAACTTCCCCACTTTCACGAAAACATCTTCGGCTACTCCACATGCCATAATCGTAGAATGATCGGCCATCTCGATAGACATGTTCGAAGGAATGAGAGGCGGAAGCGAAAGCGATTTCCAAATGGAAAATGGCATTAAACTAATGCTCGCACCAAGATCGGCCAAGGCGAGGCATTCTTTCATATCTTGTATGTCACAAGGAATGAAAAACTTTCCGGGATCACCAACTTTTTCCGGTATGCGGTTAAGATAAACCGAAGAACAATTAGCAAGCTTTGAAAGCTTTTCCTTATCGCTCATTATACTTTTAAAAGTGGAAGCGAAACGAGGCATATATAACAACGCGTCGGCTAAACTCACATCAAAATGCACTTGTTGAAACATTTTTATAAAAAGCTCGATTTGTTGTTTGTTACGTTCTTGCATTTTCTCTTTGTTTCGTCTCGAAGGGTAGGGTAAAGGTGGTGTGGGTTGGTCATTAGGCAACGGTCTTGGAAACTCGGGTTCCACAATTGGTATTGGTTCAACCGTAGGTGTGGTTTGAGCGGTACTTCGTGGGATTGTAATGTGCTCCTTTTCGACCATCACCTCGGGTTCTTTCTCTATTTCCTTCTCCGTAGAAGTACTTGGACGAGAGATTGGTTCCTTGAAAGTTTTACCACTTCGTGTAGTAATAACCTTCATTTATCCCTTCGGGTTTGCAATGGTATCACTAGGAAGACCACCCGAGGAAGAGGGTTTACACATTATTGCTTCAAACATCTTAGCCATTCGGCCCTCAAATTTTGATTGCCTAGCATCCTCTTTTAATAACTCTTGCTTAATCTCATGTTGTCCTAATTCCATCTTTTGTTGATTTTGTTGAAGACGTTGGACATTACCTTCCATTTTATTTGCATGAGTTTTAAGTTCATTAGAAAGTTCATTTTTAAGCTCGTTTTTCAACTCGGATCTTAAGCTAATCATCTCACGTTGCATGTTATCAAATTTAGCATCATTTGCTTTAGCATAATCCAAAAATTCTCCTTGCAAATTTTTAGTGTGAGCATTTTGAAAACCTTGTGTAGTGTTTTGAAAATCACGGTTTTGGTTTTGATTAGAAATTTGTCCATTCCCACTTTGATAATTCCCCTTGTTGTAGTTGCGTGAATTGCCTTGGTAATTACCTTGGTTGTTGTTTCGATAATTGTTAACATTTTGATTTGGTGGAGCTTGATTTGGGCGGGAACCTTGACCGTTTTGGTTGTAAGTTCCCGTTGCTACATAAGCACTCGAAGTGTTACCATCCGCGGTAATGCACTCGGAAAGATCATGAGCTCCACCACACGACAAACAACTCTTAGCAACCGCTTTAACCGAAGCAGAATTTGAAGCTTCTTGAGCCTTCCAATGGGACATAAGATTAGCAAATCTATCAAAAAACCGATTTTCCTCATTAGCTTCATCATGTAAGGCATTAATGCTACGAGACGATTGTGACGATGATGACGAACCCAAATTGGCAACACTCAGTGTGTTACGAGGGTTATAAACCTTAGATCTATTCTTGATGATTTGTAAAGCCTCATTTGTCATCTTGCACAAAAAATTACCACCCGCGGCGGCATTCAAATAATCTCGTTCATGATCATTAAGCCCATTATAAAAAGTATCAACTTGATGCAATTCCGTAAAATCATGGTGTGGACATTCATGTAACATCTCTTTAAAGCGTTCCCATGCCATTGAAAAACTTTCATTATTACGTTGCACAAATCGTGAAATCTCATTTTTCAAATGTGCTGTTTTAGATGGTGGAAAAAACTTGTTCACAAACTTAGAAACGAGATCACCCCATGTCCAAATCGAATTTGGCGGTTCTTTCTCAAGCCAAATTTTTGCGGGTCCATCTAACGAGTATGGAAACAACATCATCTTAATGGCGTCATGTGGAACATCCTTAAACTTGCTAGTAGCGGTGAGACGGTTAAAATTCCTAATATGATAGTGCGGGTTGTCTTTCTCATGACCTCTAAACTTATTTGCTTGCAACATAGACATTAAACCCGTCTTAATCTCGAAGTTCTCCGCAAGGATGGCGGGAATCACAATAGCCTCTCCAAAACCCTCGGTGGGTGCTTGTAGCAACTCCATCATAGTACGATTAGCCATGACGACTTCTTGTTCTACAATAGGTTCAACAATTGGAGGTTGTTCCTCAATCAACGACTCTTGATTGGCTTGCTTTTGAAGACGTTTACGAGCTCGTTTTGCTTGATTACGAGTGATCATAAACTTCACGAAGAATGGGAGGTGAGCAAAGAAGATTCTTTTTGGGTGTTTGTGAATTTCAATTTTTTTGTGTTTTTGATGATATTTAATTTTTTTTTTTTTGGATTTTGGTGTATCTTCGTAGACAACAATCTACAAAATCTCTCCTCGAATCAAACTCTTGATTAAAGAAGCCTCAAAGGAATGAAAACGATCACGTGGAGTGAACGCCTTCGAATGACTTTAGAACTTTGGTGAAAACCAAATTGTTCAAGAGGTTTTAATCACAAAGAAACCAAGCAAATATATTATACGTAATAATACTTTGGGCGGCAAAACCCTCGATTAGCCTTCAATCTCAAAATACTCACAAGCAAGCGGGGAAACGAGGCGGCGCGAAGCACTTAAGAGCCTTTTTCCTTAGGGTATATTTTATAATACCCGCCTTATACCCACCTTATAGTTTGTACTTCTCAAAATCGAGCTTCACGAAAGTATTTATCTATTTTTGCCTTTTTCTTTTTGTTTGAGATTCGAATACAATAATTGAGTGATGAAATCCCAATTAAGGTTGTGTTTTCACACTTTTGGAGATATTGTTTATTTATTGTGATACTTAATACAATATAGTAATAATATTTTTATAAGAAAAACCAAGAAAACCGATAATACGTATTAGTAGAGTTCTACTAATACAAATACTATTTTGGTTAATATTAAAAACAACAATGCAAATTAATCATGACACACCTCCCCGGCAGCGGCGCCAAAATGATTGTAGTAAAATACGACTCTTTAGGAAAAGAGCGTAAATAGGGAAAGTATTAAATACGACGGTTTAGGAAAACCGTGTACAAATAACCCTAGATGAAATGAAAGTTCGTTTCCCAAGGAGGTATATGTGTGTGACTAAGATGTACAAGATTTGAGATTAATATTTGGTTTAGAAGGGGATGAGAAAAGAAGATGACGAAGACGTAAAAATAAAAATTAATACTACTAGAAAGTTAAAACGTAGAACCTTAAAAACAACAAAAATAAAAAATTAATTCTAAAAATTACCAAAAAATCACCAAAAATCAAAATAAATAAACTAAGAGTTTACCAATGATCAAAACTTTTTTAAACCTTTTAAATAATTAAATATTCAATTTTTAAATGCTAATTAAAGCCCTAAAAATCAAACAAATTATCAAAAAGCCTAAATTAAGATTTTTCAATTGGTAAACCTCAAAAATGACCTAAAAAGATTAAAAACTATTTTTAGAAAATTTTTAAACTAATAAAAACTATTTAAAATGATTTAAAAATTATTAAAACTTAAAATAATTATAAAAATTAATCTAAAAGAGATAAAATTATTCTAAAAGTTGCTAAATTCCTATTTTAATGTATTAAACCTAAGAAAAATGTAAAAAGTTGGAAAATGTGAAATTTTAAAAATAATAATAAAATAATATTAAAATAATATTAAAAATCCAAAAATTCTAAAAAATTCTAAAAACTTGCAAAATAGTTTATTTTAACCTAAATAATCAGAAAATCAAAGTGAAATTACCAGAATACCCTATTGAGCCCTCAAATGGGCCAAAACCAAAAACAGTCAAACCAAATGGGCTTTTGGGCCCAAAAAGTCAAACTTGACCCAATTGACTTGGAAAAGCCCTATCTGACTCAAAATTCAATTCTAAGAACAAAACTAGGCCCAAAAGCTGAAAATGAGCTTATCACGGCTTATTAAGCACACATCTTATTCTTATTGGGCTTTTCAGCCCATTAAGCAATAAGCTAATGCCATAAGCTCTAATTTGACACACAACCTTCTTTTGGGATGCTTATGAGATCTGTAAAAAGAAATTTTGAAAAAGCTCACTCAATAAGCCAGAAATAAGCAAAGTATTATTTCACAAAACGACAAAATAGTCGTGTTTGAGAAATAATGCACCTCAGGACTTGATTCAACTTGCAAAAGATCACAAATGGACTCAATAAGCCAAATCAATCAACAAAAATCCAATAAGCACAACCAATAAGCCAGAATAAGCACAAATGAACTTATGAAAAAGTCAATGGAGTTGGTTTTCTAGTCAAACCCTAAAGTCAACCCACCAAATGCTCCAGTATGAACAAATGGGTCAAATAATGAGCACCTATTACAAAAACAAAGTTGTTGCTGGTTAAAATAAGCGATTATAGCTTATTGATAAGCTGAACCCAATTTTACACTATCAGTGGCAACTAGCAGGGGAAAGGATTTCCCACTGCTTTGACTATTTGACCAAGCTTATTTGAGAGTTCTGGTTGGATTCAATTGGAAACAAAGGCACCCTTGTAATCAGTGAATCACAAGGAGTCAATAGTAACAAGAAAATCACAAACTGGTTCACACAATAAGCCATAATAAGCCAAACAGTCACCAGATATGGAAATAAGCAGTTAAGCACTTAATAAGCAGATTAAGACTGAATAAGCCAACCAAACTTAACAGGATGCAAACACAAGCTATGTAAACTAAGAATAAACACAAAGCAACAAGAATCAAACACTGAATCAAAGTAAACAACAAGATCAAAGCACAAAATGTTTCTGATGAACAATGAACAATATGCAGACAAGTTTTGCTGATCTATTTGGCACTTGATCCAATTTCAAGCCTCAAATCCTTCTTCCCTAGTGTGATTAACTAAGGTTTAGCCCTTGTTAGCCCTAGCCTAAGCTTAGATCTAGGTGTCCTCAAAATCCTAGCCAATTTTACCAAGTATATAAGATTTTATGACCTAATTATGAATCTATATGTTCAAACCCTCAAAACCTGCAAACAGATGAACAATAGCACCTAACAAACAGAAACCAACACTTGCAATCACAATACAAGCACTTAGCAAACCATAAAACCAAATTATGCAGTAGACCCAAACACTCCTTAATCTACCACTTAACAAAGAAACTTGTGATTTTAACTAATAACCTACTGATTTTAATGATCAAAAACACTTACTAGGTAGCAACTAACACAATCAAACTCAAAAATCACCAGCACAAACACAAATACTCAAAATCAAAGCACCAAATCAAAAACAGTCAATAACATGAAATTTTTAGGGGAATCTTAACAAGGGATTATACCTGCCATCCACAACATCCTAGGAAGGCCAGCAATGCTCCTTGGACCTTGTTCAACAACTAGAACAAGACCAAGGTACTTCAACAAAGAAGATCAAAGCCTGATGATGTTCAAAGTAGAACAAGGCTTTGATTATGATATGTCTTCAACACAAGCAGCAAACAAACTTAACCAAAGGCTTAGAACCCTTCTCAGGCTTGGTGTCAACAAGCTTGAAGGATCTCAAGGCTTATGGCTAAGGGTTAGTACACAAATATAAGCTAAAAACATAACCTAGGGTTTCAAGGCCTTTGAACCTTGAAAACTTTTCAAACCTAGACGTGCCTTAACCACAAGGTTAAGGAAGGTCTAATCAAACAAATGGAACTCAGAATTAGGCTACTCAAACACCAACTTTTAATCAAATCAAAAAGAGAATTCAAAATTTTCAGAAATTTAAATTTTATTAAACTTAAAAAGGAATTACAAAGATTGATAGCCTAAAACTGGAACAAAGGGACTCTCACATGTTGAGGTCTCCTTTTATAGGCAAATGCCTGGCTAACACTATTCACAAACCCTAGCACTGATTTCCCTAAAATGCCCTTGAGTCTTCTAGATCATTTGATGGAATGAGCTGTCCAAATGCATCTTGGACGTTCATTTTTGTGTTGTGACCAAGCAAGGAGTAATAGCTGTTGATTTGGACACGTGGCAAGCCTTGGAGAGGAAGTTGGCACATGATGGTGAAACGGTTTTGGTGGTGGGGCCTCTTGGTGAGTGGGAGTGAGTGTTTTTAGGTTGGGATGGGATTCTGGGCGTGTGAATCAAGTGTGGGTAAGGGTAATTTCATTTTACCCTTTGTTTTAAGTGGAGTAAAATCTGGGTTCTTGACTGCCACAGTAACATGTTTTGATCCGTTTTTGTAGGATTGGGGAAGTGTTTGGCGCATTTTATGTTTGAATGTTTCAAATGCACAACTTTGGTCCTTTTTCTTCCTTTCTTTTGTCATTTGTGAATAAAAGTCTGTCAGCGCCCATTTCCTTTGTAACAACTTCCAAGACTTGGCAATTTTGGCACAAAACTTTCTAAAAAGTGTTTCAAGGGTTATTTTTGACATTTTGAGATAATTCAAGGGCTGATCTTGGACATTCTTGATCTTCAAAGGTCTTCATTGTATCTTTGACTTCATGAGGGACCATTATTGACAATTTAGAATAGTTGAGGGACTAAACTTGCCAATTCTTTAAAGTTGAAGGACCATTTGTGTAATTTTGACAAACTTAAAGGACCAAACTTGTAATTATCAATATACAAGGGTTTTAAGTTTCATTTCTTCAATAAATGAGGAACAATCTTATATGTCTTCAAGTCTTCAAGGGTATTTGTTGAGTATTTCATGATTAGGGCCCGGTTCTTTGTACGGTTTCGTTTCTCGTGTCCGTTTTTCCTTGTAACTTGTGATCTTTTGTCTTTTTCACGATATCTATACCTAAAATACACAAGTAAACAAACACAAGCATATATATGGTATCTTATGACATTTTTATGCATTTAAAGCCCGAAAAGAACGATGAGATCATGTATAAATGCCATCTCATCATACATCAAGGGTTTGTCAAGTAATATCAAGGGTGAGACAACTTCATCTAAGCCTGGGTCATTCGATGAAGCAGTCCAAATGGCTCACGCGCTAATGGATGTCAAATTGCAAGATAAGAAGAACTTCATTGCCGAAGGAAACAAGAGAAAGTGGGAGGCAGCTCAGAGTAATCAATCCCAAGGTCAAAATCATGGAGGAAACTGTAACAACCGAGGTCAGAACCGCAATCAGCAGTTCAACCAGAGAAGAAATGATGGGATGAGGGTTGTCACTAACCCTAGAGGAGCAAAGGTGAATCCCTACTGTGGTCGATGTAATTTGTACCATGTAGGGAGTTGCTCACCTGCGTGTGGCAAGTGCGGAAAAGCGGGTCATAGAATGTCAGATTGCCGAGCTAAAGGGGTAGCTACTGGGGAAAATGCCACGAAGGTGATGGTTTGCTTCGGATGTGGAAAAAAAGGGCATAAGCAAGGGAATTGCCCGAAGGCTGGAAACAAGCAAGGAGGAAATAATGTGGCTGCTGTGTATCAAGTAGGGACTGCTAATAAACCACAAGGCCCTAACGTGGTTACCGATACGTTTCTGCCAGACGCTTGTTTTGCTAGTATATTGTTTGATTCTGGTTCCGACAAGAGCTTCGTAGATGTTAAATTTAGTCGTCATATCGATAGAAAACCGGTATTGTTAACGACTAGTTATAACGTGGAATTAGCCGATGGGAAGATCGTTAGTACAAATTCTATACTGAAAGGGTGTACCTTGAAGTTAGGAAATTACGCTTTTGATATCGACTTAATGCCCATAGAGCTAGGATCGTTCGATGTGATCGTTGGAATGGATTGGCTGATGGCGCATAGTGCCGTGATCATCTATGGAGAAAGATTAGTTCAGATCCCGTTGAGAAATAGAGTCTTGACTGTGAAGGGAGATGAATGCACTTCTCGTTTGAAAGTGATATCTTGCTTGAAAATGATGAGATATGTAGAAGATGGATGTGATGTGTTTTTGGCACAATTTTCTAGTGATGGTGACTTAGAGGCGAAGTTAGAAGAGGTACCTGTAATTCGCGAATATCCGGAAGTTTTTCTAGATGAGTTGCCGGTTTACCACCCACCCGTGAAGTCGAATTTCGAATCGATTTGATACCGGGAGTTGCACCAGTTGCTCGTGCACCCTATCGATTAGCACCATCAGAATTAAAGGAGTTATCGGATCAACTGAAGGAGTTGATGGATAAGGGATTTATTCGACCAAGCTCATCACCATGGGGAGCGCCAGTGTTATTTGTGAAGAAGAAAGATGGGTCATTTCGGATGTGTATTGACTATAAAGAGCTCAACAAGCTGACGGTTAAGAATCAGTATCCACTGCCGAGGATTGACGATTTGTTTGATCAATTACAAGGTTCCTGTGTATACTCAAATATCGACTTGAGATCAGGGTATCATCAACTGCGTATGAGAGAGGAGGATATCCCTATAACTGCCTTTCGTACGCGGTATGGACACTTTGAATTCCGAGTGATGCCGTTTGGGTTGACAAACGCGCCTGCAGTATTCATGGACCTTATGAATCGAGTATGTAAGCCGTATCTAGATAAGTTTGTCATTGTATTCATCGATGATATTCTTATTTACTCTAAGAGTAAGGAAGAGCACGAGAAGCACCTGAGAAAGATATTGGATCTGCTGAAGAAAGAGAAGCTGTATGCGAAGTTCTCGAAGTGTGAGTTTTTGTTAGAGTCTGTGCAATTCCTTGGACACGTAATTGATAGCAAAGGAGTTCGCGTGGATCCTGCCAAAGTCGAAGCAATCAGGGAATGGTCGGCACCGACAACGCCGACTGGAGTTCGACAATTCCTTGGTTTGGCTGGGTATTATCGGAGATTCATTGAAGGATTTTCGTTGATTGCGAAGCCATTGATAAAGCTTACAGAGAAGAATAGGGTGTATGAATGGGGAGATGAGGAAGAATTCGCTTTCAAACACTCAAGGACAAGTTATGTTCTGCACCGATATTGTCATTACTAGAAGGAACCGAAGACTTTGTAGTGTATTGTGACGCATCTCGTAAGGGTTATGGAGCTGTGTTGATGCAGCGTGAGAAGGTGATTGCTTACGCGTCGAGACAATTGAGGAAGAATGAAGAAAACTACACGACACATGATTTGGAATTAGGAGCTGTGGTTTTTGCGCTGAAATTGTGGAGACACTACTTGTATGGGACGAAGTGTGTTGTATTCACTGACTACAAGAGTTTGCAGCACATTTTAGACCAAAAGGAGTTGAACATGAGACAGAGGCGATGGGTAGAATTACTGAGTGACTATGACTGTGAGATTCGCTACCATCCTATCAAGGCGAATGTCGTAGCGGATGCACTTAGTAGGAAGGATCGAGAGAAACCTTTGAGAGTCAGAGCTTTAGTGATGACTGAGGGTGTTGATTTAACCGAAACAATACTGAAGGCTCAAGAGAAGGGTTTAATGAAAGAGAATGTTGGTGCTGAGAACTTGGGAAGACTGTTGAAACCTCTTTTTGTGGTTAGGTCAGACGGGCTGAGATATTTCGAGAATCGGATTTGGTTACCGTTGTGTCCATCTAAGGAAGGAATGTCTGGAGTACGAGATTTGGTAATGAACGAGTCTCATAAGTCGAAGTACTCGATACATCCTGGATCGGATAAGATGTATCATGACCTGAAGAAAGTCTATTGGTGGCCGAATATGAAGGCGGATATTGCTCGTTACGTTAGTAAGTGTTTGACTTATGCGAAGGTTAAAGTCGAACATAAGAAACCGTCTGGGCTGTTGGTACAACCAGAGATCCCAGAATGGAAATGGGAGAGAATCGCTATGGATTTCGTGACGGGTTTACCCAGAAATCCTAGTGGATGTGATATGATTTGGGTAATAGTGGATAGATTGACGAAATCTGCTCACTTCTTACCTATGAAGAAGACGGACAGCATGGAGAAGCTGGCCAGTGTGTACGTGAAGGAGATTGTTTGCAGACATGGAGTACCTTTATCGTTCATTTCGGATCACGATAGTAGGTTTACTTCGGAATTTTGGAAATCACTTCAACGTGCGATGGGCACTGAATTGAGTTTGAGCACGGCCTATCACCCGGAGACTGATGGCCAAAGTGAACAAACTATTCAGACGATGGAGGACATGCTCCGAGCATGCGTGATTGATTTTGGAGGAAGTTGGGAACGCCACTTGCCTTTAGTGGAGTTTTCGTATAATAACAGTTACCATGCGAGCATCAAGGCTGCACCATTCGAAGCGTTGTATGGAAGGAAGTGTAGATCACCTGTGTGTTGGAGTGAAGTAGGAAAAAGTCAGTTGACTGGACCCGAAATGGTTTTGGAGACGACGGAGAAGATTGTGCAAATCAAGAACCGATTACTTGCTGCAAGAAGCCGACAAAAGAGTATGTCGATAATAGAAGAAAACCGTTGGAATTTGAGGTCGGAGATATGGTTATGCTTAAGGTTTCGTCGTGGAAGGGTGTGATTCGTTTTGGGAAGAAAGGAAAGTTGAGTCTGAGGTATATTGGACCATTAAAGATTGTTAAACGAATTGGACCGGTAGCGTATAAGTTAGAGTTGCCGAACGAGCTTAGTGCTATTCACGACACGTTTCACGTATCAAATCTGAAGAAGAGTTTGGCGGATAAGTAATTGGTGATTCGTTTGGACGAGATTCAACTGGACGATAAAATGCATTTCGTGGAAGAACCCGTGGAAATTATGGACCGAGAGGTCAAGAGGCTGAAGCATAGTAGAATTCCCATTGTGAAGGTTCGATGGAATTCTAGGCGTGGACCGGAATACACTTGGGAACGTGAGGACTTTTTCAAGGAAAGGTATCCTCATCTGTTCCAGCGGCACGAAATGTGAGTATAAGAAGAGGCGAGCGCCGGGACGTCGCTCTCTTTAAGGAGGGGTGGATGTGATACCCTAGAACCGAGGTCACTTACCTTACCCTAAATTACGCTTATTTTTGAAATTTTTAAGAAATTTTAATTGCTATATATTTTATCGTTTTGGATGAAACCGACAATTGAGGTCGTAATTTTGACGATTGACGATTTAAGAAGAACGATGACGACTACGATCCCGATGGATGCCCAAATTTCTATGTTTATTGTCGTATTATCGATATTATAATTTTTCGATAATTTTACTTTTGGTTCGTGTTAAGTTGAGTCGGGTGAGTTTTATTGCTTTCCGGGTACATTTAAATTGTCCTAAAAGTATTTTGGAGTGTTCGGGATGATCCCCGACTCCCGTAAAATTTTCCAAAGTGACTAGTGAGTCATTCCCGTGAACTTTTGAGGTCGTTTCACTTAAGGCCAAAAGAAAGCTATTATTGCGCCACAAGTCCCTCCAAAAATTACAAAAAGGAAAAGGAACTCACACAACACAAAAACACTCAAAAAAATTTCACAAACTCTCTCTCTTTTCTCTCTAGGCCGCCGGCCATACCACACCACCACCACCACCACATTCAAATTTTCTTGTTTTTGATTAATTCTAATTAAATACCACACTTTCAAAACCTTTTGTAAGTACTAATCCAAGGTTTAATCCAACATGCATTAACTTGATTTTCTAAAAATTAAAGAATTTTTCAAAAGTTTGTTTTGATGTTAATTATGTATATGCATGTTCAATTCAAGTGTAGGGGATGTGTAATCACTCAACAAATCAACTAAAATCAATTTCTTTAGGGGGTTTTGATCACCCACACCCCACAGCACAAGGGGGGTGTTTGGTGGATCTCGGTGATTGTTGTTTTTGTTCATGGATTATGTGTTATTACTTGTTTTTAGATGTTTTTGAGTGGGTAAAACCCATTACATGTTTGAATTAGTGTTTGGGTTTTATGATGGATTTGATAATTAGGGGTTTAAGGACTGATTAGTATGATTAGATATGATTAGGAGTGTTTAGGTTGAGGTCTAGTGTCGATAAATTGGTTTGGAAACGAGTGTTGGATTGATTTTGGGATAGGTAATTTTAGGCAGAATGTTTGGGATGTTTTCATAGAATTTATTTTGTGAGAAGGTCATGAGATTAGGATATAGTTGTAGAGCGTCTTCTTAGCTTCGATTTGGTATAAGATAGAGCTTACGACTCCTAACGAGTCAAAAGTTATGATGTTTTGAAAATCGTGTACCGGGAGATGAGAACCTACAAAATCCGAAATTATGTTTGGTTTTAGGTCAAATCCCAGGGACCATAGATATAGTTTGGTAAATGGTTGAAGGTTGATTTTTAGTCTCAAACCTGCATATGTGAGTCTATTATCAGACTTAGGTGTCAAATGGGTCAATGGAATATTTTAAATGGGTCAAATGAGTCCGACTTGGTCAAAGTGCAAATTCATTCCGAAAAACGTAGGTTTAGTAATGTAACACCCCACTTGGATAAGTGGACCGTTACGTGTATTTATGGCGTGTCATCAAAGCATAAGGTAAATGTCCTAAAACATTAAATGACCATAACGGAAATACCGGAATCAAACATCGGTAATCCAACCTAAGCTCAAAACATGAAAAATAAAATACTGACGAAAAGGACTAAACAATGTCCAAATAAGCAGAATAATGTAAGAAGTGCATAAAGTAAGAAGTCTGGATACTCCATTTAATGCACATGCTCTCAGAATCCTAAGAGCGTCCTGGTGTACCTGCCGTTAGAACATGAAAGAACTACGGCTGAGCATAACGCTCAGTGAACGGATATAAAGCATGATAAGGAATTACTGAAATGAAACATATGATAAAATACTGGAGTTGTAAGACTGATAAGTAAAGTTGCAGCGGAAATCTGTGTATAATCTGTAAAGTCTGATTTATAAATAATAAAGCTGAACTGTTATCTGTTAAATCTAAAAACATGCATTTACTGTATTTTAATTGCCAGAGCTTATATAGGTCACGTGCTATGACAACCGTGCATGAATAACTAGAGGGGTGACCTCGTCATGCTGTAGAGGGGTGACCTCTAAATAACAGTAGAGGGGTGACCTCTAAATACTGTGCTGGGTGGAGGGATCAGCTCCAATGTGAAGGATGTAGAGCACACACCACATTCACCCTGATAACTTGTAAACTGATAAGCCTTGGATGCATCCATACGCCCCACTAAACATACATATAAAAATGGACAAACTGAACATGAGTGGGACGATGCAGGATATCACTCTCCTACATGTGAGTCACGACACCGGTGCCTCTAGTGTCGTGGTTACGGTACCTCCGTAACTAGTACATAAACTGGTCGTGCTTGTATATAATGCTCAGGCAACTTATTTCGTTTTTAACATGATTTCTGATAAGCTTAAACACATACGGGAAAAACATTTGGCTGCAGACGGGGAATCCTAATCATGCATAGAAAGGAAGTCCTTACTGAAAGAACGGGGAATCCGTACCTCTTGTCCAGTAACTGACTGAAGGAAAACTGAATGAATTCAACTCGGGCTTCACAGAAGCTACAATAATAATAGACGCAAATAAGTTATCTGATCTTTATTTAATTTACTGATCTTATCGGCTTCTCATTTATTTATTTATTTTTGAACTTCTTTATGTATGTTAACTAATAAATTTGATCTTTCTTATAATTCTTTTTAATGTATTATCAATCTATTAATAATTACGGTACAAACGTATTCTGACGTGATATTAGTACTATAATCGGTAACCCTGCTAAAAAAATAGAAAGTTTCCTAATTTAGAAAGTTTCTAAAATCATTTATAATTTCATTAACAAAATTATACCCTTTTAATTATTACAAAACTATTTTAATTTAATTCTTTTAAAATACAATTTAGACATTTATAAAAAAAAATATGTAATAAAAGGTATAATTTAAAAATCTTCGTTTTTTTTTATTTTAACTATGTCTCGAGCCTACCGAGATACCACTTCTCGGTCGCACTGAAACAATACAACAAAATATGTAAAATCTGCCTATATGAAATTGGCGACAGAATCTGTGTCACTAAAAAGTATCGCCAAAACTGGATTTTAAAAGCTGTCTGAAAAGCACCTTTTTGCGACAGAGAATAGTGTCACAAAACCTGTCGCTAAACTGAAAATAAAAGTGTCTATTTCTGTCCAAAAACTAGGTGCTGATGTACCCTATTCCCACTGCTCTTTGTACATATCCCACTGTTCGCCACAGTCCCAAACACCCCTTTATTTTTAGAAAAACAGTCTGATGGTTTGTTTGACAGAATTGGTCGAATGCAGCCCGAGCCGCCCCTGTGTGGGTCACGGCTGGGCAGAGAAAGGGTACCAAGACCTTTTAGGTCTCGGTTTACATACGCCAAACCAAACCCGACTCTTGTCATATGGTACACCCTTGCGTGGGTTTGCTGCACACGGCAGAACCAAGAAAACTCCCCCCACGTCGACCTGATGGTCACGGCTGGGCAACAAAGACACAACCGAGAGCTTTATGCTCTCGGTTTCCGTTGTACGACACAAAACCCGAACCTTCCTTTACAAGTTTTGGTCGGTTAATAAATCACAGAAAGAATAGGATGATTACCTTAGTAAGATTGTTAAGGGATGATGTACGCACATCACGAATCACAATAGAGATCAAACCCGTATTTTTATTTTTTTATGGCGGCCACAACCCTAGCACTCCAGCGTATTTTTTTTTTCTGTTTGGACAATGGGAAAGTTTTACTCCCGTATGATACTTGTAACATGGGTTGGGCTCGGCCAATGGTCTTTCTCCTTTTTTTTACAAACCGCCAGCTCCCCCTTACTTCATATAGTTTCCTTTTTTTTAACATTTAAATTTTATTCGCGTATATCCGTATTTAGATCTCGCCCTTTTTTTTGGACGTAGTAATATTTCTGATCTGATCATTATTTTTTTGAATAATTAGTTGTGGTAATTTATTTAAAACGAGGCTGCGTATTTAATATTCGGAGTTTTAAATACGGGTTTTACAATTCTTCCCCTCTAAAAGAATAATGTGTCCTCGAATTAAAGATACGACCATACCTGGTTTTATAATTCTTCCCCTCTAACAAGGAGAATTCGTCCTCGAATATAAAGGTATTCAAGCTGATTGGGTAAAAACTGAAAATGCTAATAAGCTGAAAGACGTATAAGCTGAAAGACCATTTGTCCTTGATATAGAACATACTGCTACTAAAAGGGTATAACGTGACATGACTGAAGTGAACATGGAATGTGACATGACTGAAAGGACTTAACTGGATTTACTAAAGGAAAATGAATAAGAGGTCCGGATGGACTCCTCCGTTTCGAGTGGCTTCCCGCTCGAGACGATTCCTTCAAGGGTCTAAACCTAATAAAATCTTGGTCCTGATGACCCTGTCCTGATGATGTTGAATAGTTCCTGGTTTCATACTTAAGATAGATTTTATGAATCTGATAGACTGAATAAACTATAGCATTTATGATACATGAAACGGTACGTGTAAATATTCTGAAAGATAACATTTATAACTCTGAGCAAACTGCTGACAATATATAGGGACGAACTACGTGAACCATTGTGAACGGGTTACGTGAGCAATTGTGAACGGGTTACGTGAGCAATTGTGAACGTGGTTCGCGATCATCTGAGGAACGTTGTGTAAGAAGTATATCATGAATGTAATACGTGAAACGTATTGTGGACATGATACTAGAACATATCATGAACGTATGATGATTGAGGAAAGGATGTTGAACGATACGGCCTGAGATGTGAAACGTCTGTCTGGTTATGGAATAGGTGTGCTAAACTTGATTATGGTTTCACAAGCTTTCTATCATCGTATTCGGTAATAAACTGTGAAATGTGTACCGTGAAATGGCACACGAACCTGAACGTGAACAATGTTATGAACACTAACGTGAGCTCAAATCATGAGATCGCGCAAACATGAACTGAAACAGCATCATAATGCGAATGAGACGTATACGTGAAAGTGAAAATAAACGTGAACGTAAACATACACGTGACCGTGAACATGAATTCTGTCTGATATGATGGTCGCCGGAATACTTGAAATCGTATGATTTACTGCTAAATTTTCTGCAGGTCCGCTACTGCGTAATCCTTCCGGATAAGAGGAAACGCGTAGGTTGATTACATGGTCGAAAATCACTTAGATAGTGCTATACTTTTCTGAGTCTGTGGTAAACTGATAATAATCTCCATGGAGTCTTGTCTCCTTTCGGTCCAGAATTTCTACTGGTAGTAATAACTCGATAGTATGACGACGTTCTATCTTAAACCTATTGGAATGGAAGGCATTAGATATGAACATAGATGCCTCAACGTGTTATATTGTTTCTATCAAAATTCTGCCTGGAATTTTGGTACATTCTGGTGGAATTTCGTTCACAGGCGTCAGTCGGGACCATCAGGTGATGGCCTTCACCTTCGCAGGATTGTCTGAAAATTCTTTCTGCTGAAATAAGGTGGTTTAGAAATGCCACTTCGTTCAACTAGAATTCACATCTGGAAAGCTGCTTATATAATTTTCTCCTATCGGAGATTCTGTTCAACTATGAAAAGATGATTCTCTTGTACTTCTCTAGAATTTGGCTTGTCAGAATGTGATCAGTGAATATACAGACGATTTTGTCTGAGAGTCATGTAAAAATTTTACTCATAATTTTTTTTACTATAGTTGGAGTATTAGGGAGCTCAGAAGTATAAGTCAAAATTTTAGAGAGACTATAACGCGTGCAACAACAGTCTGGGAAGTCTCATGTTCCTTCTCTCACCACTACTGGTGGCCTGATCGTGACTTGTTCTGGACAATATTTTAGACCTCGTAGCAGGTCAGGTAAACCTTATGTTTGTGGAATGAATATCATTTATTGATAGTGATCTTGTCAAATTTTTGGTGGTCGATACATGATCACATGTTACCGGTCCTCCTTTCTGATAGGCATAATACGGTGCACCTTCTGGTGGTGCGTTAGGGCGAATAAAGCCTTGTTCCGGTAACTCTTGCAGCTATTGCTGCAACTCTTTTAACTTAGCTGAAGCCCTGGAATTTTGAAAACAGGTTCTGTTCTTGAGACAAGCTTGATGTTAAATTCTGTCTCGTGGTTATGAAGGAATTTCAAAAAAAAACTTTCTGAAATTACGTCTGGGTACTCTAGAATAATCTGCTGGTCATGAATTTAAGAAATTTCAAAAGTGAATTTATAACTGGTAGCTGAAAAGTCTTTGTAGCTTTGGAATAATAAATCACTTGTTGTACAGTATAACAACTTGTACTGATTTCTGGCAAAAAATGGCTATATTTTGGATTTAGTGAGACAGATCTCGTCGTTAACTGAAAGGAAAAAGGAAAAATTTAATAGATATGGGTAGTACTGTGGAGTCCTTCTTGCTGGGAGGTAGGTAATACCTGATTTAAGATAAAGCTGACATATGAACACATGAAGTAAACATGGCGATGTTTTACTGAATTGGTATCGTCTGTAACTTCACCGAATGAACACTGCGTGTCTAATCTGAATAATACTCTAGTGGTGGTGACTGAAACTTTAAATGATCTGATTCATGCGTGGCATAACAGAACGGGTATACCCATTTCCTGAAAGGTACCCTGAATTAGTGAGTGCCTGGTTTAGAAACATACTAGAGTTATGAGTTATGACTCGTATTTTGAGAAAATATTCATATGACGTGTACCATGACTGGTGTCCTGATATGTGTCTTCTGAAATGATACCTGAGACCTACGTCTTGATTGTCGTCTTGACATGTGTTTTAGTGGATGAACCTGGACAAGGCTGAAATTTTTGGTAATTGCTAGGATTGGCGGACCTGTTAGAGTACTGAATTCTTGTATTTCTGGTCACGTCCGTTTTGAAGTTCCGATGGTTACTGACTGATTAATTATAATTACGGTGTTTGTCACTACTGCTTTGTCTGTCACCTTATGACGGTCATTATCATGACCGTGATTCCTGTAACTATTCTGCTGAGTGGCCGGCTGGGTTCTGGTTCCCACTCTTCTAAATGAACGATTAGCTGAGTGAAGTGTGACATCTAGCTGAGAAGGTGAAAGTATGGAATGGAATGTTAATGTCTGATGGTTGAAATTTTATTCTTTTCAGAAATTTCAAATTTATAGTTTTCGTCCTTGTTCTGCAGAGTCTTCATAGTATGAACGACATCAGCATCTTGAGAAATCTCCAAAGTATCAGCAGCATCAACATTTTTGAGGTCTTCAAAGTGTTAGCAGCATCAGCATCTGGTACAATCTTCAACTCACGAGCAGTATCAGCACCTGATATAATATCGACAAGTGGCGACGCCTGAGATGGTTGAGGATCGATTAGAAATATCCATGGAGTAGGGTACTTGGTGTACACCTGGACTAGTATACATGAAGTACAAAATGAATACTGCACATAGAGCATATCTGAGACACTTTACGTGAAGTACACATGAAATACTGTACATGGAGTATAACTGAGACACTGTATATGAGGTACATATGGAATACTGTACATGGCACTGGTGGAAATTTTATGGGATGATCGATACTGGTGTCGCTTGTCTGACATGATCAAGCAATTAATTTGATTTAAACGGTAGTAAACTGATCTGAAATAAGTAACATGATAGGCTGACAATTCCTGCGCCGACTTACTGCTGGTTGTATTGAGGCTGAAAAGTATGATATAATCGAAGTCCCAACAGTGGTCAGCATGAAGCATGATCAATAAAGGCCAATCATGATTTATCATGAAAACGGGTTTTACTGAAATTCTTTTTGTGTCTTAGATGGAGACATTTATCATTCTGCTGATTATAAAACCCTCGCAAGGAGACGTGAAACTGAAACAGCGTGGAAGCGACATCAACTTGAGATTGTGTGAACTGGATTGTTATAAATTCTGTAAGAGTATGATCAACTGGAGTCTAACATCAACTAATGTGGATGGCTATGGTTCAATCCACATTATTCAAGGAACAAAACATATGACTAAGTATGGACGATTCTGGTTCGACCCATGCTTGTCAAAATTTTCTGAGAACTGACATGTATAGAAATTTATAATCTAAGACTAAATATGGTTGGTTGTAGTCCAATCCATACTTGTCAAAATTTAAGAAATGTCCTGATATGAAAAAGGTGAACAACTATGAATCGGTTCACAATACAACCTTCGATTGAATAATATGAAATTTGACATGAACAATGGTGAACGTTTATGGCTGGTTCACCAAGTAATACTTGACTGAAAACATGAATCTGTCATGAGTAAGGGTAAACGCCTATGGTCGGTTTACCAATACAAAATCTGAACGGCAAGGGTGAACGCCTATGGGTCGGTTCACAAAAACCAAATTCACAGAAAGCACATGCGAATAAATACGGCCAGTCCTGTACCAACCTTTTACTTAGTCAAAAATTTAAGAAAACTGAACGATACATTAAGAAAACTGACTGATAAATGCATGAGAAACATAAAAGATAACAACTCCAAAATATGGGAAGTTCCTGGTGACTACCCACTAGTCACAGGTCAAGTTTTAGAGCCTACAGGTCGAACCTTGCGCTCTGATACTATAATTGTAACACCCCACTTGGATAAGTGGACCGCTACGTGTATTTATGGCGTGTCATCAAAGCATAAGGTAAATGTCCTAAAACATTAAATGACCATAACGGAAATACCGGAATCAAACATCGGTAATCCAACCTAAGCTCAAAACATGAAAAATAAAATACTGACGAAAAGGACTAAACAATGTCCAAATAAGAAGAATAATGTAAGAAGTGATAAGCCTAGGATGCATCCATACGCCCCACTAAACATACATATAAAAATGGCCAAACTGAACATGAGTGGGACGATGCAGGATATCACTCTCCTGCATGTGAGTCACGACACAGGTGCCTCTAGTGCCGTAGTTACGGTACCTCCGTAACTAGTACATAAATTGGCCGTGCTTGTATATAATGCTCAGGCAACTTATTTCGTTTTTAACATGATTTGGGATAAGCTTAAACACATACGGGAAAAACATTTTGCTGCAGACGGGGAATCCTAATCATGCATAGAAAGGAAGTCCTTACTGAAAGAACGGGGAATCCGTACCTCTTGTCCAGTAACTGACTGAAGGAAAACTGAACGAATTCAACTCGGGCTTCACAGAAGCTACAATAATAATAGACGCAAATAAGTTATCTGATCTTTATTTAATTTACTGATCTTATCGGCTTCTCATTTATTTATTTATTTTTGAACTTCTTTACGTATGTTAACTAATAAATCTGATCTTTCTTATAATTCTTTTTAATGTATTATCAATCTATTAATAATTACGGTACAAACGTATTCTGACGTGATATTAGTACTATAATCGGTAACCCTGCTAAAAAAATAGAAAGTTTCCTAATTTAGAAAGTTTCTAAAATCATTTATAATTTCATTAACAAAATTATACCCTTTTAATTATTACAAAACTATTTTAATTTAATTCTTTTAAAATACAATTTAGACATTTATAAAAAAAAATATGTAATAAAAGGTATAATTTAAAATCTTCGTTTTTATTATTTTAACTATGTCTCGAGCCTACCGAGATACCACTTCTCGGTCGTACTAAAACAATACAACAAAATATGTAAAATCTGCCTATATGAAATTGGCGACAGAATCCGTGTCACTAAAAGTGTCGCCAAAACTGGATTTTAAAAGCTGTCTGAAAAGCACCTTTTTGCGACAGAGAATAGTGTCACAAAACCTGTCGCTAAACTGAAAATAAAAGTGTCTATTTCTGTCCAAAAACTAGGTGCTGATGTACCCTGTTCCCACTGCTCTTTGTACATATCCCACTGTTCGCCACAGTCCCAAACACCCCTTTATATTTAGAAAAACAGTCTGATGGTTTGTTTGACAGAATTGGTCGAATGCAGCCCGAGCCGCCCCTGTGTGGGTCACGGCTGGGCAGAGAAAGGGTACCAAGACCTTTTAGGTCTCGGTTTACATACGCCAAACCAAACCCGACTCTTGTCATATGGTACACCCTTGTGTGGGTTTGCTGCACACGACAGAACCAAGAAAACTCCCCCCACGTCGGCCTGATGGTCACGGCTGGGCAACAAAGACACAACCGAGAGCTTTATGCTCTCGTTTCCGTTGTACAACACAAAACCCGAAACTTCCTTTACAAGTTTTGGTCGGTTAATGAATCACAGAAAGAATAGGATGATTACCTTAGTAAGATTGTTAAGGGATGATGCACGCACATCACGAATCACAATAGAGATCAAACCCGTATTTTTATTTTTTTTATGGCGGCCACAACCCTAGCACTCCAGCGTTTTTTTTCTCTGTTTGGACAATGGGAAAGTTTTACTCCCGTATGATACTTGTAACATGGGTTGGGCTCGGCCCATGGTCTTTCTCCTTTTATTTACAAACCGCCAGCTCCCCCTTACTTCATATAGTTTCCTTTTTTTTAACATTTAAATTTTATTCGCGTATATCCGTATTTAGATATCGCCCTTTTTCGGACGTAATAATATTTCTGATCTGATCATTATTTTTTTGAATAATTAGTTGTGGTAATTTATTTAAAACGAGGCTGCGTATTTAATATTTGGAGTTTTAAATACGGGTTTTACAAGTAAAGTGTTGAGTAACGAAAATGTGTTTTCTACAGTACTTAAGGTATTTTTGAGAATTTTCCCAATTTTTATAAAAAGGTTTAAGTCTAGTAAAACAGTCCATACTTTTGGTAAGTATCGGCGAAAAACGTGAAAAGGGTGATAACGTTAATAACATGGACGAATAGTATAAAACGAGTAACACTTATTTGTTTAGTCTTGGCGTGAGTTGTAATTATCACAATTCACTAATATGTATGTATTATATACAGTACTTAAGGTTTATAAATGAGATTACTCATTACGCGTTATTGGTTTGATAGGTGTTGATTTTCCCGGGCATCCTCATCATCATCAGTGATCGTCACTCGAATCGTCGACTACTATATACATAAGGTGTGAATTAATAGCCTCGCTTACTATTGTTTTAAATTGTTTTACCCGCGAGGGAAATGCATGCTAGTTTTCAAAATGAACATATGTCATGAATGATTGTTGGACCCGAATGTTGCCTTAGAAATTGTGTTGAGTACCTAGTTGCAAAAGGCCCTAAATTCATGAACTATTAACTATTGTTTAATCCTAGCGTGGATTGAAAATAGCCGCTTATACAATTGGTAGTACTATGGGGTTGACGACCCTATCGGAGACGAGGGCTAGTGCGTTGAGTACCCCATGCGGACGGATAACTTGTGATAAGAGATAAGGTATAATTGCAACTGATGCCTTTAGAAGGGGCACTGGTTTCATCTGAATCACACCGGTAATTATTACGCGGGTGATTGAGTTAACGGATTAGTGTCATGAGCTTAAACACAATTGTCATAACCTTGAAAATAGATTGTTTGATCGACAAGTCTATGAATGATCGTGAATGATTTTTATAACCCATATGTTCAAAATGAGATTATAAAACCTATGAATTCCACTCAACATTATTTGTTGACC
>JANFOE010003390.1:0-32070 GCA_025667525.1 Glebionis coronaria
ATCATGGAAAATTAGAGTTTAAAAGTTTGATCCCTTTAGTTATGAATGGTCGGTATTTAACGGCTGGCATAGTAAAAATAAATGAATTCCAAATGGATAGTATAGGTAGCGAAAAAATTTGTTAACGGGTCAAATGGTTAGGAGAGGTGAAGTAAAAATAATATTTGTGCATCCTTTTTAGTTAATAAGATCTGTTTCACATTATAAATTTAGTAAATGAAAGGTATAAAGTAACATGAAAAAGAAGAAAGAGTGGACTGGGTAAAATAGATGTCTTATAAGATTGAGGTGGCAGATTTTAAGAACTTCCTCTATGTCTGAGTGTCTGACCATGTTCCATCGGATTTATGTTTTATTTAACTTTCACATGCATGTATGTCATTCTTATATTTAATTTTCAGAACGTGAAGATATTCATACAGAGAAGATATAATAATGACGTTGCAGATAGTTCTCAACAGAAGCAGTTGGAGATGTTTTCTGGATTAAGGCTTTTTAAGCATCTTCTATCCGTTAGTGTCAGGACGACCTTTGAATGTATGTAACAAGGATTTTTTATTTAAATGTTTTTAATTTAAGCGCACACGTTTATTTGATGTCTCTACTTTTCTTGCTAGGTACTTAGTAGACGCTGGTATGAAAACTACCAAGTTACAAGACGAGAAAGAGGTTCAAGATATGGAACATCAACATCATGAAACTTGAAATGCCAACCAAATATTTGTAGCTTAAACGTCTCGACCTCAATCATTTGAAGTTGAAGATCATTAACCACATGAGTAATCTGAATATTGAGGAGCTAATACTACATGGCTTTGAAGATATTTGGTAGAACTTGAAGTGCAATGTCTAAAGCTCAAAGAGCTCTACCTCAGTCTACCTCGGGAGTACTCTGAATCTTGAGGAGCTAACACTCAAAGGCTGTAATAATTTGGCAGCACTTGATACTGCTATCTAGAATCTCAAACATTCTATTCTCAAAAGGCTAAGCTAAAACCATGTTTGTATAATATTACTATGACCCAATCAGCTCAGACAACCACTTCACGATGCTTCTTACAACATTAATCCTAACAACCATCTTAAAATACTCCGAAAAAACACAGTACGTAACTCCCAACGCACCCTACTAAATTTCCGAGCAAACTTGCGATCCTCATCCGGCGACCTCCGACGATAAAGAACCATCACGTCCAACCAATCAGATGAACCAACAATCGCCTGCAACTCTTCAATCTTTGGATACAAAACCATTTACACACTAAAATAGAATCCACAAGAAGCAAGACCATTTAGCTTTATCTAGCCAAAATGGCCATACCCATTTGTATCTTTAGCACCATGTGTTGGAAACTCACTTTATGTGACGACATTTAAGAATTCCCATTAGTTATCATAGTCACACACGCTTAGACTAGACTAGGAACGTTGTATAGTTTAAGCAGCGTGTGTGACTATATATACCCCTCCTTAGCTTCCAAGGAGGGGTGTTGGTTGTGTCATTTTCTCACTTTTAATACATTTTTCCTTCTTTCACACAACCTCTCTTCTCTCTCTCTTTCAACAATGGCTACCACCACCATCTACCACCATGTTAGACCATCGGATCTTTTATAGAAAATCCTCAATTGGCATCAGAGCCTCGGTTCCATCCTTGGATCGTGTTCGTGTTTATTGTTTTTGATTTGGTGGTCTAAATTTTTTCCTCTAGTTTCGATCTATTATTTTTTTCATGATAGTCTTTATGTCACATCTTTTCTGTCACGTTTTGTATTAACTCTTGGTCATAGGTCCATGATTATTCATCAAATGTTGTCATGGTCTCTCATCTGTTCTCACAAGTTTCAAAATAATATAACAGTTTCATACATCGCATATTGTTAAGTGGTCTCAATACTCATATCACTTTCTTTATTGTTTGGTCTCAATCTGTCCTCGACCATAATTTATTTTCGGATCTTTACTGTTATTTTTCTCTCTCATGGTCAAATTTTTACAAATCTGGTTTTTAACAGTATTTCTGGGGTTTTTTTTCTGGTATTTTTTTAAAAAGATGAAGATGATACCCAGAAACCAAGATCCTGAAAATATGGAAAAAGTACATTCGGATAAGGTCTGAGCTTATTGTTTCGATCGCATTGATTGTGATGGTTTACCTGCGATGGTGCCATTCCGATGGCTCACCGCGATGGTCTGTTGCGATGGAGCCATTCCGATGGCCCATTGCGATGGGCCATTGCGATGGGTACCATCGTGATGGCTTCCATCTTGTTGCGATGGGGGTAGTACTAGACTGCGATGGCCATATTACTCATGTTGCGATGGGTATTATAGACTGAGATGGACTGGTTTATTTTGATGTTGCGATGGAACTGCGATGGTGTCCATCAAGATGATGTTTAAACAGACTGTGATGGCTTATTTTTTACTTGCGATGGATTTTTTTTAAGAAAACATTGCGATAAAAAGAATCGACAGCATGACTCATTTAAAATGGCCCGTGACCAATGACTGTTATGACACTTGACCACGACTGAACCATATCAATCCAACCTTTTATCTCCACAACACCACTCAATCTATTTTAATCCCATCGTCCCCTAACTCCATCTATTTACTCAAAAAGAAAACTTGAACAGAAAACTTGATCTCAGAATTTTTTTTCGTGATGGATGTCTAGATCTATTGAGATCTAAATCCATGAACACGACTACATCATCACAGATCGTGTATAAGGAATAACCCTTGTTTAATTTTCGAATTTAAAGAATGAATACTAACAAGTGTGTTATATTCAATCTTTATTTTGATTTAAATACACGAAATCAAATTAAACATCGAACCTACCTTAGACCAGTTTAATGATCTCGCAAACGCTTCTTGATCTATTCGGGGCTTCAGGCTCGAATCAAATATTTAGATGGTATGATTCGTGTGTAAGATAGATGGGAGTTTTGGGAGTATCGAAGTTGTGTGGTGGTTGTGTATAGATAGATGAAAGGGAAGAGACATTAATTGAGATTGGGATGTGTGGTTGCGTTCTTATTCAGAATGAGATAACAGATAGGGGCGACGATATTTAGGTGGGAGAGAAATATTGAACCGGCTGTGTGTTTGCTATGAGTACAATTAGGGTAAGATTGAGATATATTAGGCTCTTTGTGTGTCATCTTAACCTACCGGCAATATCAATTAACTGGGTCGTCTTATATATAATCACTCCTTTCTTTTTTTTGGGCTTGCTAAATAGTATTCCAAAATCTTGGGCCAGCGCTTTCTATGGTATACACGAATTTGGTTAATTGCTTAGAGTATGGAATTGTTTGGTTATATTTGGTGTGACTAATTAGTATGCACATTATATCCGAATTTTTATCTCAAAATTCTTATTTTGAATAAAATTTGTGTATTATGTTATACTTTGGTCATAATCGGGACGTGACAAAGTGACAAGACTATGAATCGAGACAATATGACGATACAACAAGTGACAAGACAAAAGATGTGACAATATGACGAAATTTATTTGACGAGACCAAGAAAAATTTGGCGAATTTTTAGTGACTACAGATTTTTTTTGGATCGGTATTAATTACGTGAAGTTGAAGACGGAATTTTCGAAGGCGTGTATTTATTTTATCTTTGAAGATAACTTGCTCGCGCTTAATCTTAGAATGAACACTTGTTTATCTAGTGTCCGGGTTCGGGGTGGTTGGTTGATGACTCGGATAACTATCACTTAAAGGGGTTACATTGTTGTACTCAGTGTCACGCGCTTAGTCGACGTGGATAATTTCAAGAGGTGTTGTGCTTATAGACTTCTTCAGTGATGCATTGGGTACTTAGAGATTTCTCCACCGTTCTTCATTCAACAATAGTGCAAGCTTAAGTCACAAGATCGAAGGATTCTTATTCAGTTTCATGTTTGATGTATCTGGTTCATTCTATCAGTGGGCACTTCAAATTGCTTTCAAGTGGGTTGGTAAAGATGGCCATGAAGAGTTTATGAGTAGAGAATTTCGATCAACAACTGATTCTCACCGAATATAATTAAGCTTATTTATTATTCTCTCGAGATTTTCAGGTTCATGTGCTTATGATTTATTGATGGTTCTGAGTTTCGAAACCATCAAGGGGGAAGAAGAAGACACATTGAACGCACAACGAGTACACGTGATGAACTTCATACCTTCTTTTGATTTGAAGACATTCTGGGATGACATTTGTCATAGCCGTAGAGAAAATCAGTGTTTTAACTCGTGGCGTTATCAATTTCTAAACGGTACACTACTGATTCGATGTTTAATTGTTTGGTTGTTGAAATTATTCATCATCATTATCCTATATGCATTCCCGGGACTTAATTGACTCTTGTGCATCTCTGGAAGAAGATATGTGCATTTCTGGGACTTAATTGACTCTAGTGTTACGATGTCAACTTCATGAATGGGATAAAGTGTCCATTTCAGTATTTGAGCTTCATAATTGGGATTGATTTACTTTCTTCAACTATGTGGGGGAAGAAATGTCTTGATTCTTTCTGGTATGCATAACTTAAACTCTCAGGGGGAAGAAAAATTCAGAAGAATTATTCAAGCGTGAGAAGAAAAGTTGTTGATCTACTTGTTGTACCCCTTACTTTCAATCCCTCTTAGCAACGTTATCATGTTATATGATGGGATTTGCTTGTTAGATTCCGTTGTGCGCTTAATCATTCTAAGCTTTATTGAAAGCTTTGAAGTTTCTTACGAGGATTTTCGGTTTAGGGGGAAGCTATTTAAAAGCTTCTACATCAAGTTTATGTGGCATGAATTAGGGGGAAGTTAATTCAGAAGCTTCTCTGTAACCAGAAGTGTATGGGTTACTTAGCTCGTGCCGTTACAGTATTTATACTACAAGTTAAAGATGAGTCGTTTTGAAGTCAAAGGCCTCAGAAGACATCATCAGTATTGGACGCTTCATGAAAGCTCTTGCTCTTATCATTATGAACTTGTTAGGAAAAATATTGTAAGGAATTCTACACGTCGTCCCATGGGGGAAGATTGTTGGAAACTCACTTTATGTGACGACATTTAAGAATTCCCTCTAGTTATCATAGTCACACACGCTTAGAATAGACTAGGAACGTTGTATAGTTTAAGCAGCGTGTGTGACTATATATACCCCTCCTTAGCTTCCAAGGAGGGGTGTTGGTTGTGTCATTTTCTCACTTTTAATACATTTTTCCTTCTTTCACATAACCTCTCTTCTCTCTCTCTTTCAACAATGGCTACCACCACCATCTAGATGATTGAGGCAAAGTTAAGGCATCGACGGTTGATCCGCAGTATTGAACGATTCGTGGGGGGCAGACCATATGGAGCACATCACAGGCTCGTGGAGCTGATACAATGAGACCCCCTCAGGCTCATACATTTTGGGGTCTCTACACTGCATCTATAGTGGACTACGCCCTACATCTTTGGGAAGAATTCTGCAATCAATTTACAAGCACCAAGAAAAAGTCGCTGCATCTTCCATTTCCACGGTTTACCAAAGTCATCATCAAACACTTCATGGACAGTATTCCAACCATAAACAAGCGTGGAAATTTATTCTACCATACATCAGCCGATGATTATGTGTTGGATCAAATGACTGAAGACGGTTATTACACCAAGTACAAACTGCGTCCAGCTTTAGTGCCAGACACAATGCTCAATGATGGGATCAAGGACAGTGGACCTTATAAACAAATGCTCCTGGATATTGATGCACAATTTAAAAGAGCAAATGAAGATCCATCCGAAAAGCAAAAGGGTAAAAGGAAAAAGACTGTTGTCAAACGCCAAAAGACTTCCTCACCCTAAACCAAAGGTAAAGCTAAAGGGAAAGAGCAACTACGTGATGAAGATGCAGATGAACAAGATCCTTTAGTACAAATGTCTGAAGAAAAACATATGCGAATAGCATGAAAGTTAAGTAGGATGGAGGCACAGAAAACCGGTAGTGGTTCTAGATCAAAAACTCCTGCCGAGTTAGCACTGGAAGCTTTTGGAGATCCAGACGATTCAAACGATGAATAAGAACAAGATCTCAGACTAGAGGAAGAAATACAGACCCAAAAAATCAAGATGATGACAACGTAGATGATTATTTCAACTATGATTTTGAAGATCAAAATTTAGAAGGTGGAGAAGATATGGAAACAATTATGTACAAGGACGTCAACCTTAGCAAACCACTTCCAACTCCTTCATCAATGATAGCAGCAGACGATGCTCATCTGACGTTGTTTCCTATCCAACAACAAATACCCCCCTCCACCACCAGCCTTCAGCACTGTTGTAACAACCGTCCCGCCGATTGAACCTACAATCGAGACTACTCAACCTGTATCTACCACCACCCCGGTAATTACACCAACGCCGCCACCGGTCATCAATCAACCTGTATCAACCACCATCTATGTAATTACACCTACGCCGCCACCGGTCACCCATCAACATGTACTATCCACCACCCAAGTGATTACACGAACGCCTCCACCGATTGTCAATCCTCTTGTACCAACCACTGCCCCAGTGATTGTACCAACATCGCCATCTATCCTCGAACAACTTGTACAAACCACCATCCAATCCACAACCTCTTTAGCAATTGCCGTAACTCCTCCACCAACAACAACAGCAGTACAACTACCATCCACTTCCACTCCATTTCTCACAATCAATGATCCACTCATTCAGCTTCTCCAAAAACAACTGGAAGCACAGTCAAAACAGATTGCGTCACTAAAGGCAAGGATAACTCCTAATAGTTCACGTGCAGAAAGAGCACAAAAACGTGATGACTCCAAACTTCAAGAAACATTCGTCAATGTCATAAGACTTCAAAAGCAACACAAAGAGTTTCTTGCTGAAAAGGACGCACGTGACAAAGAAAATGCTGCATTTCTCAACTCCATCAATGATTCCATGACTAACATCATTCAGCGTGAAGTTAGGTCATGTGTACATCAGGAGCTTCCAGCATTATTCACAAATGGCCTTACTAACTTACAGTTAATGCAGACTTTGGAGACTCGGTTAACCAACAGTGAGTCACCAATAACAAAAGCTCAACACGAATTACAAAGAGCTCTTAGTAAGGTCATAATGGAAGATTCCAACACATCACCAGTAGAAGACACTAAAGTTCCCCAATCTTCCAAGAAACGAAAACGTCAGGAGTTTGAAAATGACGATGAAGCAGAAAATGAGGAAGAAGAGGAAAAGAATGAGGAGGAGATGGAACATTCTGATAAGAATGAAGAAGAAGAGGACGAGGACGAGGATGAGGATGATGACGAGGACGAGGACGAGGATGAGGATGATGACAAGGACGATGAGGAGGATAAGGATGAGAATGAGGATGACGGGGAAGACGAGGATGACGATAGTGGTGCGGATGAAGGTAATGGGAATGGTAAGGATAAGGAGAAAGGGGATGGTGATAAGGATGAAGGTAATGGTACCAATGGAGAAGAATCTGAAGAATCCAAGGATGGTGATGAGGAAGAGGAAGAAAGTGATGCACGTTCAAAAGAAAAAGTTGGCGATAAACAAGCTGAGAGTGAAAACATTACCACTGACGAGCATGGTGAAACCACTGACACCACCACAGGTAAGTCATTCGAACTAGTTCTTACTAGTGTATCACAAGAAGATCCTGTACTACCACTGGTACAAGACGAACCAATGATTGAAGACGAACCATCACCGTCTGTGGAACATCACTCTCCATCGCCTACTCCTGTTCAGCATCATACAGAAACAGCCACAGGTACGTCTTCTGTACCGGTTCCTACTAATGTCTCATCAACAGCACCTGTAGAACACGAACCTATGCAAGAAGACGACCCGATACCATCTGTGATACATAACTCTCCACCTCAGCACTACATTGATATGGATATTGACGAATTAAATCAACCAGATCCTGAGTTTGCTGATACGTTCACTATTGATGAGACGGTTCTCGTACAGCCATGGCTTACACAGGCAGCAACTGCACGTACAGTTTCTGACAGTGAAAAGGCGGATCTCACACAATTCCTCAATAATCCTATCGACTTCTCTGTATTCTTGATGGATAAATATGGAGTACCTAGCATTGATACAAATATTCTTCAAACAACGATCAAAGACAAGAACTTCTGGGCTTCCATGAAGATTGCTGAAACTGAGGGAGAATATCATTTCAATGAGCTAATGAAAGCAATCAAGTCAACAGCATCAGGTGAACAAGCTCCAATCCTTCTTCCACTAACACCCTCAGTTATTGTAGCAGCCAAGAATCTGCCAATGCAATATTTTACCAACCGTGATCTTGACTACTTAGAAAACGGAGCGGACAAGTATGCTACATCCTTAACAATGGGTAAAGCAGTAAATTTGGAAGATATCCCTTGGATTGAAGATAAAGTTTCAGACCTATGGAGCAAAAAGCTTGTCAAAGAATATGATCAATATGCGGAATTAGGCATCTCACATTGGCGGGGCAACAAGAAGTCGGCTTACTACTTCTACAATCACACCAAGAAAGGTACACCTATACTTGCAACCCGTCGAATCTCAAGCATACAGGGAGTTAGCTTTCACCATATATTCGAATATTCGTATTTGAAAGATATTAGGTTCAAGCGAGAAGACGGTAAGACTTATAGTGTCAGTGAAGGGGATCTTCAATTCTTACGACTTGAAGATATTGAAGATTTTCAACTCCTCTTGGCTCAAGGCATGGTTCCTCACTTAGACCCCGATGAAGTCATAGCCCTAAGCTCCAACATTCGCCAATTCACTCGTAGAATTGTGATCAAGCAAAGGGTTGAAGATTTACAACTTGGGGTAGAAAGTTATCAATCCAGGCTAAATCTAGAACGACCTCACAGAACACCAATGAGTCGTTTTCACCAAGATAAGGAACCATACATGGGTACACTTAAACCAGAGATGGGCATATTTTACCTGAATGAAGCAGAGGTCATGCAATACATGCGACTCTCAGAACTGCACAAGTTCAGCGATGGCACTCTCAAGCATGTATGTGACAAGCTGTTGATGCTCAACTCAGGACAAGGTCTTCCAGAGGTAAAGTACAAATGGGTAGGCCGATTTAAGAAGAGTGCCAACCACACCATCCAGATGACTGAGGCAAAGTTAAGGCATCGACGGTTGAACCGCAGCATTGAACGATTCGTGGGGGCAAACCATATGGAGCACATCACAGGCTCGTGGACCGATCCATCTAATGGGTCGTACTATTTCAGGTCTACTCCATATTGGTTAATTTGTGAATATGTTAATAGTGTAAATATTGTGCTTTTGTGGCTTGTTGTAGTGTGAAAGTATGAAAATGTTTCAAGAATTTCTCACGAGATTCTAAATCTTTCAAAATCTATCATACTCAAACACTACAACTAACCCTCCATTAATTTGAGGGGGAGCATTAATATGTTCTTTGGCCAACATCTAATTTCATTTTATTATCCAAAGACCGGTTAATCCATTAATATCCAAAATATTGATGGTTAACATTTTGGAAAGGGGAGAAAATGGGATTAAGGAGACTTAATGATATTGGGCTAAACAATGTAAAAGGCTTAAAAGATAAACCAACTTAATATGTGTAATGCACATATTAAGGGGGAGCGTTTTTTATGATCAAAACACTTAAGGCATAAAAACTTTAATTACAATATCACAAGTGCTTTAAGTGATTTTCAAGGATTTTTCATGGTGACTATATAAAACCCACAACACACTCAACTCACGACGGAATGTGGTGACAAAAGGGTGGTAGGTATAGGTATTAGTCCAATGATTCATCAGAAACCGATGGAATATTCCCAAGGACAATTCCCTAGATAGAACTAGAAGTCCTAGGAAAGATGGAGAATGAATGTGAACGTAGCTGAATTGCCGACCAAGTACTTAAGCTAGCACTAGAACAATCACAACAAGGTGCTAGTGATGACGTATTGGTAAGCATTGAAGGGGTTGAAGAATGAAAAAGAATTGTAAAGATAAAGGGTGTAAAGAAAGAAGCCCTCCCTTACAACTTTAGGCAGAAACCGGGTCAATACATATGCTATTGAGATCATTTGTTAATGATTCTCGATATTGAAGAAAGCCATCATGGACCCAGTGATGCAATGCATAACCCTTCCCAGCTAACTCAAATATCTCTCAAAAGGTATTTGTTTTAATCACATGGAGATCAACATGTTATCTATTGGTTTATTCACTCCGAATAGACTGATATTGAATAGGTGGCACTCCTCTCCAGCCATCGATCACTAAATCAAAACGCACTATCGAGTCTAGAGCCACGAGATCATCAAAAGTCTCATTAAGACACTTTCCATTTATTCCTTGCTTCTTCACACACTGTGAAAAGTAAGAGATTCTTTATGAGTCCTACGCAGTATTCTTGTAGTATTGCCAGAACATCCGAGTGATACGCAAGTATTACAGTGAAGATGGAAATCCCTGCTTGAGCCAAACATCAACAAGCTCATGGTAGGTGACACGTGCGGTTCTTTAAGAACTAATCTTGTGACAACTGGAAAGAAACAGTAGTTTAATTCTTAATTGAACTTAAACTCGTTCCAGGCCTCTACGCATTATCGTATGATCTTGCCAGAACACTTAGAGTGACACTCTTTAGTGTTCACAGTGACGAGTGGAAATCCTTCTAGTGTTAACATCAAACAACACTTGGTAGGTGACAAGCAAGATTCAATTTGAATTAAGTTTGTGACAACTGGAAAGCAACGATGGTGAGTATCTTAATTGAAAATTCACTTGTTCCAGGTTTCATGAATTGATGACTTCAATCATAAGGATTTATAATCCAAATGATTCACTCTTTATGTTCGCAGTCAGCTTTGGACGGTCGAATAAAGAGAACGGGTTTACCCGCGAAATCCTGTCAGGAAGTTACTTAATTGAAACTATCCGTCACGGGTACGATATCTAATATCGTCCAACGGTCTTCACCGACAGGAGGTAAAATGCTACCGAATTAGAATAAAATGTCAAAGCCATTTTATTCGTGTCTTATTATGTTGCTGCATTCGAAGACGGTGGTGTTGCTGTGTACCTGTTGAAGATGGTGGCGTTGCGATGTACCTGTTGAAGACGTCCTCACATGCTTATTCCTTCTGCATCAAATATCCTCTGCCAATTCAAGAAAGTATGACCTAAAAGTCTTCCGTTGTATCCACTCTGAAACTTTCAAGAATTCAATAAAGGATAAGTGTGTGGGACATGAAGTCACAAAGAGGCGAACATCACAAGAAAATAAAGACTGCACGTGAAAGGCCAAAAGAACGTGTTCCAAGCAAAAGGCTGATATTATTTAACACATACTCACAAAAGAAAGAAAAAGAAAGAAAAGAAGACTACGAGCTCAAGAACAAGATCTAACATGCTAGATTAGGACTTTGTAATTTGGAGTGACCTCCCTTTGGGGAGATTGTTGGAAATACGTTTTTACGTATATAGGAAGTCTCGGTCACTCCAACTATGTAGTTATAGGCTCGTAGTAATGTTTAGTTTCATTTATTAAATAGCCCGACCCATGAGCATGTTCATGGGCCGGAGGGCCCAAGTCCATTAAGGACTTGGGGTATTTTAAACCTCTTTTCCACCATGGAAAGAGGTGTTGGTTGTTCATTTTCTTACTTTACATAATACAAGTTTCTTTCACTTCTCTCTCTAAGTTTCTCTCTCTAGAAAAACATCAACCCCCCTTGTTTCACAAAGATTATCATTGTTCTAACACCATGCCACCCCTAAACGATTTAGAACATCGACACTGACAATAGTAACATGAAAAAAATTGATTGGCAAGAAACTGAGAAGCGAAAGTGAAAATAAAGAAAATTTTTTGTAACAAATATGTTACCCGAGACAAAAGTGATATCAAAATTGTTTTTTATTAACCTTTTTTTCATTGTTTTGAAACCCGTTTATCAAATCGACTCGGTTGAGCTATCGGGTCGAGGTCAACGCAGGTCGAACCCGGGTTAATCCGGTTTTAAAAAAATATATTTTTTTAATATTTTAAATAATTAATAAAAATTATATATAAAAAACTATAAAAAATTCCGTATATTAAAGATATCAATTTTTTACCAACCAATATAATATGTAAAAATAAAATTTTATCAAATATACGTAAAATTTATATATTATAAAAAAACTCAAAAAATAAAAAACCGGCCGGTCTCGGGCACTGGGTTAATCCGGGTCACCTCAAACCTGGCGGGTCGAGCCGGGTTTCGGAAATGTAAAACCCAGGTTAATATGGCCCATTTTTCCAGCTAGAACTGGGTCAGTCAGTTTACCCGCCCGGGTCGACTTGCCTTTTTTAACCAAACCGTTTCGTTAGTGGGAATTTAATATCAAGAAGATTTATTTTTAACCCTTTTTTATGAAATTTTAGTGAGATTTTTTGTAAAATAATTTTTATTAACATCTTTACTTTATCAACACAGTGGGAATTTTTGAAAAAAAACCTTTCGTAAAAAATGTTAGTGAGACAAACGTTAGCAATAATTGTTTTTTTAAAGGAGTTTAGTAACATCAAACGTATAGATTACATAAAAAGGATACCATTGGCGGCCTAAAGGTGAGCATTAGGTTAAATGTGCATCGACTTGAAACTCTGTAAGATATTTAAACAAAGAAGCTAAGTTTTAACCTGATCATAACCGTATCAGTTAAGTAATAATAAGTTTTTAAAACTCATTAATAAGTTAACAACTCATTAGCATTTTATTTTAAAAATGTAACAAACAATCGGTACACTTTCAGAAAAAACATCGTTCAAAAAGTAAATCTTTTACTAAATGTAACACTAAAACAAAACGTATTCTTAAAAACAAAAAATACACAAATCAATAACTAATACACAACAAAAAAATTGTGTATAAAAAAACGAACAAAACAAGTCCGCGGGGTGGCCAGAGCATAAAAACCCCACGAAAAAAACACAACTACAAACACACAAAACTAACACACAACGTACATTTAAAAAAGATTAATGAAACAAACCCGCCCATTGGGCGGGTTATGCCGCTAGTATATATATATATACATATATATATATATATATATATATATATATATATATATATATATAGTATATAGTATATATATATATATATATATATATATATATATATATATTATATATATATATATATATATATATATATATATATATATATATATATATATATATATATATATATATATATATATATATATATATTTATAATATATATATATATATATATATATTATATTTATATATATATATATATATATATATATATATATATATATATATATATATATATATATATACATATATATATATATATATATATATATATATAATATATATATATATATATATTATATATATATATATATATATATATATATATATATATATATATAATATATATATATATGTATATATATATATATATATATATATATATATATATATATATATGTATGTATATATATATATATATATATATATATATATATATATATATATATATATATATATATATATATCTATATAATATATATATATATATATATATATATATATATATATATATTATATATATATATATATATACACGTAACACCCCCAAATTTTCGGTCATGACAGCGGAAGGGTCATTGGGTGTTACTATCATGGTTCAATCTCATAATCATAGAAAACGGCTCAAAACGAGTCGTTTCAATAAAAACATCCATTCATTTTCATTTAACAAGTAAAACTTTTCACACGGTCCCAGATAATTTAATGTTTACAATACAATAAATGATAAAGTTCTTTGAATGGATATAATTTATAAAAGCGGGCCAAAACATTTCAAATAAGCAAGCTTCACGAAACCGCCTTTCTCGAGTGCCTTCCCAATGGACCTAAGATAAAACATGCTAAAAAGTCAACAAAATTTGCCGAGTGAATCTATAGAGTTTTAATTTAAATAAAGAGAACACAAGAATTCAAAATAACCTTCCATGGTTAATAATTTATCGAAAGACAATTATGTTGTACGGACATAATTATCGGTGTTATTACATAAGCCTCATGACATTGAACTTAACATATATTAATTCAGCCCAACACACCTAGCCAAGTGCGTATATTTCTCTTATATGTATGCATCCGATGTTTCATTACATTACTAGTGTTTCACTACACCACGCGATAGCTAGTCGCGACCGGACTGGGCGTCACCCCGATAGATCTATCCATAGTATTAGCGTTCTTTCGATTAACAAGTCACGATTCAGAGGGTCTTTTAAGGCTAAACAAACTTATGTAATAACTTTCATCTAAACATACAATCGGGTTCCTTGTGTTCAATTTTTAAAAAAAGAGGGTTTACCACAACTTCTCGTTGTACCCTTCGTTTATATTAAATGATTTTCCAATAAATAGGGTTTCCACAACTTCTCGTTGCACCCCTTTATTTTAATAAAACAAGCATGTTATCCCCCCTCGCGCGTTTTTATAAAACAAGTAAACATGTTAAAAGCGAGGGTATAGACTCACCTGGTACAATCGTCACAATAGTTAATAGAGAACGGACGTCAATCGAGAATAAATGTCAATGGTCGATACATGATCACACGAGACCTAAAGATAACGAGGCACGTCTTAGGCTCGAGACGATAAATGAATCGTACATATATATAATAAGTATATTGTAATAAGTTCTTGGACATTGCATAAGTTTTATGATTTTTTATGAAACTTTTAGATGAAAATTTATCCATTTTAGTGTAATATCCAATTTGGCACTTTTAGCCCATCTTAAGCCCAATAGTGGCCCATCACAAAATTATATAACTTAGGTCCATTTAAAATCAGTATTTCATTTTAACTTGATTATAAATATCAGGCCCAATAATTGCCCAATAGTCATTACAAGTGTAAGTTGGGCTTTTATAGCCCAAGTTCACTTTATATAGTCTGTGGGTTCTAGAACGCATCACAACACGTACACTTAATATTATACGTTGGTCGGGTCTCGGGTTCCATAATTATCAGAATATGACTAACTCCAAGATCCCCGACATGTGGGTCCTACCACGTCGGTTATATAAAAATTATCACATTTTACGTTAATGAGTTATAATCCGTTTATTATAATTTTCCCGGCATGTCCCGCTAATTTGTTCATATCTCTTGAACCCTAAATCATCTAAGTGTGTTCTTTTTACCAAAATCATTATTAACTCATGTACTTTACTGATTATAAGTCTAATTATCCCCAATTTATAGTTTTCATAGCTAATTAACCCATTTTGTCACTTAGAATAGTTGGCTGTTTTTGGGCAGCCAAACTCGTTTTCACCATTTTGACCGCTATTTCCAAACCGTAAATAATTGGTAAACCATCCAATTGATTCTACTTGTTCATAATTTTATCTACAACCTACAGTCTTACATTTTTCAATGATTCAAAGTTCTTATATGAGAAAACAGTCTGTCAAGACAATATGTTCAGATCTGCTAGTTTTTACTATTTTGGTCATCATTTCCAAACCGTAAATAATTGGTAAACCATCCAATTGATTCTAGTTCTTCATGATTTTATCTACAACTTTTAGTTTTACATAATCATAAGTCAGTATACAAATTTTACGAGAAAACAGTACAGCAAAACAGTATGTTCAGATCTGACTAGTTTTCACTATTTTGGTCATATCTTGCTTTCTAAAATTCGTCACGGGACGAGCCACCCGGGGAATTAATCACAAAACAATTATCTATATTAATATATAAGTTTTCAGTATCCCAAACCTACTGATTTCAACATGCAATCTGTTTTTGCTACGGTTCAAAATCGTTATAAATCAAATCGTTACTTGGGCTCGTTTAGCTTCATTTTAGTGTCAAATACTCATATACAATGTCCAATCATTAATTAATTCTTATATATATTTTCAGAATATATGAGATCTAGTTAATATAAGAAATAAAATGAAAAGATCAAAATCAAGAGAAAAGTGGAGTAGACCTTAGATCCGAGATTAAGAAACGAAAGGACGGATACACCAATTAGATCCTCCTTGTTAGACCCGTATAATCATAGATCTAACTAAGGTCAAGACATGCATTAACCCATCAACATGGTCCTAAACTTCAGCCCCACCAAGTGTATGCATCTCCTTCTTCAAGGCTCCAAATGGTTAAACTAATATCGCCATTGGTTGTGATGATCATAGAAGAATAAGTTATGATAGGATCGAGCTTGTAAAAATTATGAAAATGGTGGTTTGGTTGTGGTGGATTTCGGCCAAGGAGGAGAAAAGAGAGTTTGTGTGTGAAGATGGAGGCTAGGGCTTGTGTAAGAAATGAGGGGAAACCCTAGTTGCACATATATATACCCGTCAAAAGTTATAAAACCTGTTTACAAAGTTTATAATAGTTGAGGGCTTATGTTTGCAATTATTTTATAAGGGCCTAAAGTGTAACTTTCTTTGTGCGTTAGTTAATAAATGTTACGGGACTCATTTGGACGACTTAACGGACGATTCAAGATACGAGACTTGCGCCATCTTTTTTAAAATCATTTTTCCAATAATAATGAGTCCTTGCTTCGTCTCGTTTCGAAAATATATGCTATTATTTATTTAAATGCTCGTTTAATTAATTTAGCTATTTCGGTTAGATTTCACCGTAAAAATAAAACATAAACTCTAATACTCATGTTATTAGCAACGTTTTAGAATAAAATGAAAAATACTATTTCTTCGTATTTTCAAAGTTTTAGTTTTGAATCGTTTCAACTATTATTTTTATTATTTTTGCTCAATCCGACTCTAAAACGTCAAAAAATACTACAAGTAATTAAATAATAATTATTCAATTTATGAAACGTAAACGTAAAATTTTTAAAATTCTCAGTTCGTCCGATTATAGAAAAAACAAAAAATGTTCAAAATAAATTTGAATTTAGTTAACACGATCTTCGTTGAATTATCGAAAATAATTAACAAGTTCCGTAAATGTATCAAAAAATCTTTGCTTAAACGTTGGTCAAAATTTTCAGGTTGTTATAATCACTAATAGTTCTCGTTATTTGTTAAAACGTAAAACACGAGAAATAAAAGTAATTACAATAAAATCATTCACTTGATAATTTGAGAATATAATATCGATACTTAATGTATTTCTTGTCGGTTTTCATCTAAACCACATTCTTACGTTAAGTTTCAAGCTATAACCTTCTCGGTTAGCCGATAATTTAAAATTCTCATTAAAGTAAATATATAATACTTAATAGTTGAGATTAAAATAACGACCTGAAATTGACGGATTGTCACATTATCCCCACCAAATTGGGATCTTCGTCCCGAAGATCAATTTGCGTTCTACCTCGATCGCTCGTTGAAATCAAAGGGTTAAACGTATTTTTGGTCCTCGTCTTGAGTTCCATCACACTAGACAATCGGAAATTGACTTTGCTTTATTTGCTTAACTTCTTATTGGTAATATCAACAAGTACCTTGATGAAATGCAACTTACCGTCGATTCATACTTCATCAAGAGAGATAATAAGATCTATATCGTAAAGAAACTTATTTAGGTTCAACATATGAAAAAGTATTGTGAATTCCTTGTGAATCTCGAGGTAATTTAAGTTTTCATGCCACTGGACTCGCTTTCGATATCATCTCGAATGGTCCAACCTAACGGGGATTTAACTTCCCACGTTTTTCAAAATATGTAACACCTTTTTCATGGTGATAGCTTTGGCATAACTTTTCCATCTACCTCGAATTCCAAAGGATTTTCGCTTCACATTATCATAACTTTCATGTCTACTACGAGTAGTTAACAAACGATTCTTAATTAGCACGATCGATTAAATTATTGAAATGAAATGAGCAGAGTCAATCAGTCAACATTGACTCAAATTGAATCAAATCGAGACTGAGTTTACAAAATCTTAACAATGAATCCATTGTAATTTGCTCCTACCTTTCAAATGATAACGAATAACACAATCGTAATCACTTAAAGGCTTATTTATTTCTCTTTATTCCAGGATACATCGTAGGCTCTTACTATCGGTGGATACCGTACATTAGTGCCATACAATTAATGTCTTAATAGACAAGGAGTAAAGATCACCGCACCCAATTACAAGTTATGGGTTGAGTAGTTTCCTCAGTATTCCTAGGTTACCTAGAAGCATACACAAATTAGACAGCTCTAAACCCTTTACGAGATGAATCACGATTAACAACAAAATCTTTGCTTCCTTCGGGTAACGATAAGATCAGCGTGCTGTAGAATATCCTTTTCATGGTTTGAAAATTTTTCTCTTAATCATCGCCCCACACATACGGTTCATTCTTTTTAGTTAGCTTAGTTAATGGTTTTGACATCAATTAGAATTCTTCGATAAACCTTCAGTAGTAACCAGTCAAACTTAGTAACAATCGTACTTCAGTCGGAGTAGTTGGAGCATTCGAATTTTCGATGGTTTCGATTTTTGCAGGATCGACATGTACCCCACTTTCATCAATCACATGTCAGAGAAATCGTACGGAAATAAGCCAAAGATCATACTTCGGGAATGTCGCGTAAACTTTTCGTTCTTTAACAAGTTCAAGATAATCCCTAAGTGTTCGACATGCTCCTCCTCGCTCTTCGAGCAGATTAGAATATCATCAATGAAACAATCACGAATTTATCAAGAAACGGCTTACACATACAATTCATTAAGTCAATGAATACAGCAGGTGTATTGGTCAGACCAGAAGGCATAACCCTAAACTCATAATGATCATCACGAGTTCTAAACGCCGTAATAGGTATATCTTCCTCGCGTATGCGAAGTTGATATTAAGCAAAACAAAGATCAATCTCAATTCCTAACAATCAATAGTACTATCTCAGACAAACTTGTTTATATCAAAACAATATAGTGTTGAAGATTAATGAAAATGCAAATTAAATTTGCTAAACGAAATGAACGGATCGATAAATTAAGAATAAGAACCAAGGAAATCAAAATCCTTGTAACCAAAAGAATATCAGCAAGAATATTAACCGTTTCGTTGGGATCATGTATATCCACAACTTAGTTAATCTCGATAATAGCAGGGTTAACTTCAGCATTATCGTTAGAATGAATAGGGTGGCTTCGTGACAATCTACGTCGTATAAATATCTCGTATAAGTATAAATTTATCATTTATAATTAAATAAATGAAAACATAACTTGTAATTCACAATTACAACTAATCGATAAAGATTACAACATATATATAATTACATATATATATAATTACTTATTCTCGTCCATTGGCAACTCGGAGGTTTCGCTTGCAACTCTTATAGTTAAAAGATTTCAAAAATTCATTTTTGGAAAATCTTTTCGTTCTCTATAACTTGAGCTCTTATACCAATCTGTAACACCCCCAAATTTTCGATCATGACAGCGGAAGGGTCATTGGGTGTTACTATCATGGTTCAATCTCATAATCATAGAAAACGGCTCAAAACGAGTCGTTTCAATAAAAACATCCATTCATTTTCATTTAACAATTAAAACTTTTCACACGGTCCCAGATAATTTAATGTTTACAACACAATAAATGATAAAGTTCTTTGAATGGATATAATTTATAAAAGCGGGCCAAAACATTTCAAATAAGCAAGCTTCACGAAATCGCCTTTCTCGAGTGCCTTCCTAATGGACCTGAGATAAAACATGCTAAAAAGTCAGCAAAATTTGCCGAGTGAATCTATAGAGTTTTAATTTAAATAAAGAGAACACAAGAATTCAAAATAACCTTCCAGGGTAAATAATTTATCGAAAGACAATTATGTTGTACGGACATAATTATCGGTGTTATTACATAAGCCTCATGAAATTGAACTTAACATATATTATTTCAGCCCAACACACCTAGCCAAGTGCGTATATTTCTTTTATACGTATGCATCCGATGTTTCATTACTAGTGTTTCACTACACCACGCGATAGCTAGTCGCGATCGGACTGGGCGTCACCCCGATAGATCTATCCATAGTATTAGCGTTCTTTCGATTAACAAGTCACGATTCAGAGGGTCTTTTAAGGCTAAACAAACTTATGTAATAACTTTCATCTAGACATACAATCGGGTTCCTTGTGTTTAATTTTTAAAACAAAGAGGGTTTACCACAACTTCTCGTTGTACCCTTCGTTTATATTAAAAGCTTTTCCAATAAATAGGGTTTCCACAACTTCTCGTTGCACCCCTTTATTTTAATAAAACAAGCATGTTATCCCCCCTCGCGGGTTTTTATAAAACAAGTAAACATGTTAAAAGCGAGGCTATAGACTCACCTGGTACAATCGCCACAATAGTTAATAGAGAACGAACGTTAATCGAGAATAAATGTCAATGGTCGATACATGATCACACGAGACCTAAAGATAACGAGGCACGTCTTAGGCTCGAGAGGATAAATGAATCTTACATATATGTAATAAGTATATTGGAATAAGTTCTTGGACATTGCATAAGTTTTATGATTCTTTATGAAACTTTTAGATGAAAATTTAACCATTTTAGTGTAATATCCAATTTGACACTTTTAGCCCATCTTAAGCCCAATAGTGGCCCATCACAAAATTATATAACTTAGGTCCATTTAAAATCATTATTTCATTTTAACTTGATTACAAATATCAGGCCCAATAATGGCCCAATAGTCATTACAAGTGTAAGTTGGGCTTTTATGGCCCAAGTCCACTTTATATAGTTTGTGGGTTCTAGAACGCGTCACAACACGTACACTTAATATTTTACGTTGGTCGGGTCTCGGTTCCATAATTATCAGTATATAACTAAGTCCAAGATCCCCAAAAAGTGGGTCCTACCACGTCGGTTTATATAAAAATTATCACATTTTATGTTAATGAGTTATAATCCGTTTATTATAATTTTCCCGACATGTCCCGCTAATTTGTTCATATCTCTTGAACCCTAAATCATATAAGTGTGTTATTTTTACCAAAATGATTATTAACTCATGTACTTCCCTGATTATAAGTCTAACTATCCCCAATTTATACTTTTCATAGCTAATTAACCCATTTTGTCACTTAGAATAGTTGGCTGTTTTTGGGCAGCGAAACTCGTTTTCACCATTTTTACCGCCATTTCCCAACCGTAAATAGTTGGTAAACCATCCTATTGATTCTACTTGTTTATGATTTTATCTAGAATCTACAGTCTTACATTTTTCAATGATTATGAGTTCTTATATGAGAAAACAGTCCGTCAAGACAGTATGTTCAGATCTGACTAGTTTTTACTATTTTGGTCACTATTTCCAAACCGTAAATAATTGGTAAACCATCCAATTGATTCTAGTTCTTCATGATTTTATCTACAACTTTTAGTTTTACATAATCATAGGTCAGTATAAAAATTTTTACGAGAAAACAGTCCATCAAAACAGTATGTTTAGATCTGACTAGTTTTCAATATTTTGGTCATATCTTGCTTTCTAAAATTCGTCACGGGACGAGCCACCCGGGGGAATTAATCACAAAACAATTATCTATCTTAATATAAAAGTTTTCAGTATCCCAAACCTACTGATTTCGACATGCAATCTATTTTTGCCACGGTTCAAAAATCGTTATAAATCAAATTGTTACTTGGGCTCGTTTAGCTTCATTTTAGTGTCAAAAACTCATATACAATGTCCAAATACTCATTAATTAATTGTTATATATATATTTTCAGAATATATGAGATCTAGTTAGTATAAGAAATAAAATGAAAAGATCAAAATCAAGAGAAAAGTGGAGTAGACCTTAGATCCGAGATTAAGAAACGAAAGGACGGATACACCAATTAGATCCTCCTTGTTAGACCCGTATAATCATAGATCTAACTAAGATTTAGACATTCATTAACCCATCAACATGGTCCTAAACTTCAGCCCCACCAGGTGTATGCATCTCCTTCTTCAAGGCTCCAAATGGTTAAACTAATATCGCCATTGGTTGTGATGATCATAGACGAATAAGTTATGATAGGATTCGAGCTTGTAAAAATTATGAAAATGATGGTTTGGTTGTGGTGGATTTCGGCCAAAGAGGAGAAAAGAGAGTTTGTGTGTGAAGATGGAGGCTAGGGCTTGTGTAAGAAATGAGGGGAAACCTTAGTTGCACATATATATACCCATCAAAAGTTATAAAACCTATTTACAAAGTTTATAATAGTTGAGGGCTTATGTTTGCAATTATTTATATAAGGGCCTAAAGTGTAACTTTCTTTGTACGTTAGTTAATAAATGTTACAGGACTCGTTTGGACGACTTAATGGACGATTCAAGACACGAGACTTGCGCCATCGTTTTTAAAATCATTTTCCAATAAAAATGAGTACTTACTTCGTCGCGTTTCGAAAATATTTGCTATTATTTATTTAAATGCTCGTTTAATTAATGGGAAAATCACTTAAAATGTAGTAAACTTACCACTTTTTATGGCAGTGTGTACTAAACTATTTTTTTCTCATTGTGTGTATTAAACTTTTTAATTTCGATCATTGCGTGTATTTTGAGACGATTTTGCTTTGTAAAATGACATTTTGCCCTTCAAAATTTGAAAAAAGTAGGGGTAAAATGGTCGTAAAATACATAAAATGATATGAATTTGAAAGTTTCATACACACAATGAAAAAAAAAATTGTTTAGTACACACAACCATAAAAAGTGGTAAGTTTACTACATTTTTAAGTGATTTTCCCTTAATTAAATTAGCTATTTCGGTTAGATTTTACCGTAAAAATAAAACATAAACTCTAATACTCACGCTATTAGCAACGTTTTAGAATAAAATGAAAAATACTATTTCTTCGTATTTTCAAAGTTTTAGTTTTGAATCGTTTCAACTATTATTTTTATTATTTTTGCTCAATCTGACTCTAAAACGTCAAAAAATACTACAAGTAATTAAATAATAATTATTTAATTTATGAAACGTAAGCGTAAAAGTTTTAAATTTCTCAGTACGTCCAATTATAGAAAAAAAATGTTCAAATAAATTTGAATTTAGCTAACACGATCTTCTTTGAATTATCGAAAATAATTAACAAGTTCCGTAAATGTATCGAAAAATCTTTGCTTAAACGTTGGTCAAAATTTTCAGGTTGTTATAATCACTAATAGTTCTCGTTATTTGTTAAAACATAAAACACGAGAAATAAAAATAATTATAATAAAATCCGAATATAATATCGATACTTAATGTATTTCTTGTCGGTTTTCATCTAAACCACATTCTTACGTTACGAACAACATCCAGAGCAAGGACCCCAACAGTTTGGAAGATATCTTGAGAAAAGGTTTTAGCACCGGTCTATCCTATATGTACTCCAGTTTATTCGAAGTCTCCCAATGGTGTAAGGCCGTCGACTTATTGGGAAAAAGGAGGAAGATCACTTTGATCTCTTGTTTCGGAGAAATCAGTGTTTCCCCTACAGGTTTACTGCTTTTATATTGCTTGATTTTCTCTGGGGTCACGGTTCCAAGCTCTGAAGTGCAGCACCAAAAAGCGTAACTCAGAGCATTTGAACTTAGGAAGTGACCCGCATAGAAAATGCTTAATCGTATTAAGTAAACAGTAACAAGAAGCAAGATACCGAAGGGAGTTAATGCTTTACTCTTACTGGAGTTCTTGTTGTTGAGCTGGATTTCTTGTTGTTGATCCTCCACGAAAAACAATAGTAGCACGAAAAACAGGGCTTTTTAACGACCCAACATTCTTTGATGAAAATCAAATAAATGAGATAAGGGTCGACCTTTTTCACGAAATTCAAGCTATAACCTTCTCGGTTAGCCGATAATTTAAAATTCTCATTAAAGTAAACATATAATACTTAATAGTCGAGATTAAAATAACGACCTGAAATTGACGGATTGTTACAATATATATATATATATATATATATATATATATATATATATATATATATATATATATATATATATATATATATATATATATATATATATATATATATATATATATATATATATATATATATATATATATATATATATATATATATATATATATATATTTGTGTATATATATATATATATATCTTCTATATGTATAAAGGATGGTTTTGCTCAATTTAATCTTGGCAAAAAAATCTGTAAAAATGCCACCTGTATAATACTATTTAATCAACGGCTCACACCAATTCAACTATCACATCACAGTAATGTCAAGAGAAAAACCATCGAACAAAAACCATCTATATCACAACTATTTTCCCCAAACATTGATTCAAGCAATTCAAACAACAAATCGATAGTAGCCACAACAATAAAAAATTTATCATCATCATCAATCTTTATCTTTTTTGTTTTGGCCCGATTTAATTAGGAAAAGACCTGTACCAGATTAGCCGGATTCAAATCTCAAAAGTTTGAATGATTCAGATAATCCAAAAATTTGAAATGCATGTTTGATCATGATATTGGATAATTGATTTGGTAAGATAATTTATTTTCGTGTTTAAGTTGATAAAATTAGGGTTTTATTGGGGTTTATAATTTCATTATTTCTATGGATTGAACTCTAATTCTTTCTTGAAATTATGTTTTAGGATCTAAATAAATTAAATCTAGAATTAGGTCAAGTTTGTATTGGTTAATTTCATCTGTGAGGGGCCTTTAGTTAATTTAATTAATGGTCACTAAGTTGCACATGATATGATATTTTTTTTAGGTGAATGATGGCGAGTGCCCAGTATATCCTCACGCAATAACTCTGTAAGTTTTTAATTTTATCATAATCATTGTGATTGTTATCTATACTAAACTAGAACTAAATCTCTAAAAAGCAACATAGATAAAGAAATTCATAATAAATAGTTCAACAGTAGATAATTTCTCTGTATATAATGAGGGATGTTTGTTTATGTATATAATGAGGGAAGTTTGTTTAAATGGTTTGTTTACAATGAGAGATCTATGATGTGATTTACAATCAATGCAGGGTAAAGCTTATGCTCCAAAGCATTTGGTTGTTTTGGGAGATGATCTGAATCCGACCCTTTATCAGAAACGAGTAACCACTTCCTCTTTGAAAAAACAACGTAAGTACCAAATGCTTATTCATGGAATACGAGTATGAAAAGTTTTCATACAAAATGTAATGGCATCGGATAATTGTTGGTGTAATGTAAAATGTTGTTGATTTAGAGGCAATCCAAGATCTTAATGGAGATAAAGACACAAGAACTTTCACTCTTTGAAATGTAAGCACTCTCTTATATGTACTCCATTTTTTACACTGAGTTTTGAATGTTATTATGCTATATGAAATAATGAAAATAGTTGAAGTTGATAACTTGCAACAAAATATGACGGGTAAAGAGTGTTTGAAAGATCAATTTTATATAGGATTGAAAACTATCTAAATATTTACATGTAAAACAAACCTTAATATGGAGTAAATATATTATCAAAATGAGATAATGTGACTACTCCGAAACTGGCTATACGATATCTTTTAATATAAGCCTTTGATAAAAAAAATCAAAATTAGTTGATTGGCCATAACTTTTTTAATGATTATTTGTGATTTTTAAGACACTGTGTCATGGTAACTTTCTCTTTATTAAATATATGTTTAATGTGTGTTGTTGACTTAATTATATACATGGTATACTTATACAGGTTTACAATGCACCGAGAAAACGAAACGAATGTATGAAGGAATAGTACCTGTTTTTTCGAGAAAGAGCATCGTCTTTCATCAACCCATAAGCCCTTTCAAGGTAATATTTGTCATCATAAACGAGTTCTTTTTGTATTCAAGTGAATGAATAAAGTTTCCAAACTTTTTAAGCAAGCCAAGTATCAATGTTTTTTTTATGCTATTAGTATAACAGGACCACAAAAAAATATTTTTGACTATAATTGAGTTCAAAACAGAATTGCACTCTCAGGTAGAAAAACAAATTTAGCATCTATCTGAAAAGTTGATATAGCATAGAGTCAACAACAAGCTCCAACAAAAGGTATAGTAAATTTCACTATTTTTGTTCTATATGGTGGACATATGTGCTCATCTCAAATGAAATAATATAAGGTTAAGGAGTTTGAGAATAATCTTATAAAGTGACAACAACAAAGGTCTTTAACATACCAACATAAGGTATTTGAATAAATATTGATCCATATCACTTTTGTAAATTTTAATACAGTAAATGCATAAGGATATTTAGGACAACTGAAAGACCAAGTGAAAGAGTCAAAGTCTTTCCTCATTACCCTTTTAAGGTAAGGTCGTAAAGAGTTACAACATAAGAAGAAAACATGTTTCTACCCATGTCGACATTGCTTTTGCATGGGAAATGAAGGTCTATTTTTCTTTGTTGTTGTTTCAAAATGAGGAATTTGAAAGAACAAAGAACATAATTCTGATATAACCTCACTCCTTTTAAGGTCTTTATTGAAGCTATTTTTAGTGATCATATTAGAAAAATGCGTAATATTTATTCAGTTTTGTTAATTTTGTTTTTACATATGGTTCATAGTATTTTGAGTTTTTGATGGCAAAACTAATTCGTTATTTAGATTTGGAGGCGATGTTGCTATTTGAGTCGTTGTTCTTTAACTACAACATTTCACGTACGCTGTCAAACCTTTATACGATGAAGAAATGATATCGTGAGATTGTTGTCCCACGAACATGTTGTGTTATGATGACCGCTATGGTGGTATACGTATCAATTTAGGTCATTTTTCTTCAGGTACTAGATCGTGTCGCTAGGGAAAAGCTCGGAAATTAGCCGGGGAAAGGTTCGAATTTTGTAGTGTCACGTGATCTGGAAGACAGTGTTAGAAAATATGGAAGGTTAGTAGTTCGATCCTCTATTGTTTTATACCAACTACTGATGATATGTTTAGTCTACTTGAGCTCTATATAATATATATACTCGTAATTTGTTATTACGAACTATAACTATAGGTGAAGACCATTATAAATGAGTGAGTCACTAAATGAAATGAATTTACATTAGTTGTATCATTTGCAATTGTCGTACATATGATTTCCTGTTGCACAGTAGTAATCATTTGGGTTGGACATATTTGAGGTTAGTATTTATCACTATATCACCATATAATTTTGACACGCTTTAAAAGTTTTACCCGGCTTGACCCGCTAAAAATCTGCCCATTTTCACATGTTAATCTTAATTCAACCGCAATCATGTTTTATGGTTGATAGAATGATTGATAAAGTGATTTCAAGATATCACTTTATCACCCTATGATAATGTAGATTTAATTGGATACAAATATTATTATTGTCACTTATTAAACTAAGATCGTATTGGATTGTTTATATGATTATGTGATTTCCTGAAAATTCAAACTTAAAATTATAACTTGGGAAGTATAAGCAACTTGAAATAAGCCACCTCAAACACCCCGTAAATGGTGCTTATTCTTAAAATTTTAACTGATAGTTAAAAAATAAAAGGAATCATACATCTTATTCACTTAATTTTTCATTTTTATATAGTGGAATATGGAGGACAAGATTTGGTTGAGGAGATAAGACAACGATAATAGGTATGCATACAATCCTCTCTTTTTTTTTGAAACCATATGTACTTGAAATTTCTTTTAATTGCAGCTGTCTAGGCTTAGCAAAGTTCATGAAACTTCATATTTTTTTTAGCCCTTATGATTACCGAAAATGGTGTACTTTTATCTATATACATAACTAACATGTTCATTATTAGTTCTCAAATCTCACTTACACGTGATTTGGTGTTCTTTTGATTAGATCCGTTTAAAGGCCAAAAAGGAATAGATAAAGTTCTTATTGGTCACACGATGTGTAGAAAAGAGTTTTACGAGTGGTAAAAGCAAGAAATGTTTGAAAGTCTTATGTTTGTGACAAAGATGGGAATCTACAACCAACGTTGTCTAAAAAAAATTCAACAAAGCTTATAATATTTGTTTAGTTTTATAGTTTTATTCCACTAACAAAGATATTTTCATCATTTTCACTTATTACGTAAACTTTGGTGCATTTAGGTTTATCTTTGACGCTATGTTATATTAATTTTTTTTTGTGGCATCAATGTTTTACAATAATAAATTCATTTGTTACACTTCTATCAACCATCGATTAATACAAAAAAGTAGCACTGAAACATGTGTTGTAAATGATAACATATGACAAAGTTATATAAGTGATAGACAATAGTTGGAACAACTATAAAAATGTAAAATGTGTTTTGAGAAAATCTTGAAGCTCGCCGCCCAACGGGCGGGCCTTGAAGCTAGTATATATATATATATATATATATATATATATATATATATATATATATATATATATATATATATATATATATATATATATATATATATATATATATATATATATATATATATATATATATATATATATATATATATATATATATATATATATATATATATATATATATATACTAGCGTCGTAACCCGCCCAACGGGCAGGGTCGTTTCGCAAAGTTTTTTTAAAGTACGTTTGTGTATTAATTATTATTTTTTGCAGTTGGAGTAATTTTTTTAAATTAAACTTAAACGAATTAACTTTTTGATATTTTTAGGCATTTTCCCACCTACAGACTTGTTTAGTCACATGTCAATCATTTGTTTACTAATATGAGCGGGTTTGTTTATTTTTAAGAACGTTCGTGTATTTATTTGATTTATTTCTATTTAAGACCTCGTTTTTGTTAAAAGAAAACTTAAACGAATTTTTTTTATATATTTTTTTGTGCTTGGCCCAACTAACGAACTTTTTTAGTCTTATATTAATCTTTCGTTTTAGTAATATGGGCAAGTTTGTTTTATTACTTTGTTTTAAAGTACATTTGTGTATTTGACAAAAACGTGTAAGCAAAAGCAACTTTGGAGAAAGGCCTCCATGCGCGACCTAGCCATATCCTTCCTGTGCGACCAAGGTTGCATCTCACAAACGCAAACCCACTGTCTTCATCTGCGGATGCTCTTCCGTGTGCGGTAACAGCCCCGTTTATGTTCTTCTGTCCCAGTGGCACTGTAGGTGCCATTGATATCAACTGACAATCCTAGCAGAGAACATTTTAAGAATTATAAAAAACGTAAGAGACAAAATCTAGAAACCTACACTTTGTGGAGGGTTATAAATTAATGTTTTTTTAATGTTTAAAGTGCATATTTTCATAAAATTGTTGCAAATTATTTTATAGAAAAACGGGGTTTAATCAGCTTAATTACCTCCTCATACAGTGACTTTGCATTACCGAAAATAAAGTCTATGGAACCTTGAATATAACATTCCTTGAAGTAATGTCAACCTCTATCATCATGAAGAGTATCCTGAGCTCCAAAGAATCCACACCCCCAAAACGAAGCTTGATCGCCTCCTACTCTAATCGCCACGGCTTGTGCTACAACGTCTCCAGGCTTAGGTATCGAAGTCATATTCTAGCATCAAATACATTTCAAAAATTCATCTTTCTGTGAAAAGTTATATTACTCGATCAGGATTAAGTCTATATATACATGTCAGAAGGAAATTACATCGATTTCTCATCATCAAAAATCTAAGAATAAGAATGGTTAATATTAACATCTCCATATACACTAAACGCGCCCACTTGCTCCCCATATTTCCATCTTGTTGCGAGATACTAAATGTCTGAAAAGTCAGAGATAAGTATACACATTGCATCAGCTAGGAAAATACCAACTTTCACAGGTAATTCAATATTCCAAGACAAATTATTGGGACGGTAATACCTTTAGTTGTACAAAATGTGCAGTTAATTGTTGTAGCACTTAAAATAACACAAAAGTAAAACGCTCCACCTATGTTGTTGTTTACTTGTTCCACGTTCTTATCGAAGTTCAATTCAGTATATATGTATTTGTTCTCATCTATTCCAAGCATCTCAGAGCCATCTTATTACCTCGTGATATGCGAGACAAGAAAATCAACTTTGCTAATACACTATCACAAGTTGAATATGAATTTTAATAATAATCATTTTTACTTAGATATTCCATTGAATGACAACCAATTTACAAACTCACCTTATATTGGAATCGTATATGCCACAGTGCATGCATTGGGTTCATTAATGGGTCGTCACCTCTATAGCTTTTAAAAGTCTCCCATATCAGCAATAAACCATAACCAAAAGTTGAAAGAGCAACGTTCTTGAAAACAATACTAAACAAATGAACTTAACTTATTACATTTTTTTTTGCAGAATACTAACAGCCTCCTATTGCTAAATATCGACTCACTACCAACGAAAAAAGTAACTACTACCTACAATTTGAAATGTACAAAAGTATACCCGCCTTACACACGGTGGCGTTTATTGGAGGAGAATATCTTACCAATCACAACTGAACCTCCCACTCCAGCATTAGACGCTATTGTATGAGCTGGCATTTGCAATCAGTCAAGCAGAACATGAGCTTATTATTGCTTTTATACCAACAATTTAATTAAATTTTATATACCAAGCGGAAATCGACAAACCCATGACACCAGTAACATCTTTAGCATATGATTTGAATGTCGTAGAAGGATTAACACAACCTGCGTTAGTATGAGCGGCAATATAAAAATAAGGAATAGGGTTTCTTCCTATACTTGTCTTCATAAAAAAAGTGTTATAGTTGACACAGCCTCGACCACATCTCTCGTCCAATGAGTCCACCACATTGATCGGGCATTACCTGTATGCAACGAATAAAAGTTAGTTTATTTTAAGTTGGGCAATAGAATTGCTGATGATGAAATGGATTAATACCATCTACATGCGACTATGATCTCCTATTCACGAGTAGACTTAAGCAACCAATTAACCGCTCAAAAGATCAAGTGGGTTTTTTATCGTGCTCTTACTGTAGTCGATTTTCTAGAATGGTCAGGAGGTTCAGAGGTGGGAAAAGAAATGGCTAAAGAGGCACAAGAAACTCCAGTCTGCATATTATTCGGCCATGTTCTGATAGAACGGCTGGTAGCTGGCCTTCAATACATATTACTACTTAATGAGGTGAACATAAATATTTATTGTTTTATCTTAAATATTCTTGCCTGTATGGACTTCTGCTCCTATTGCGGCTACGACTATGCGTTCTTCTTGTACCTACCAAACAGCTATGATCTCAAATTCCTGACAAAAAAAGCAAAATCAGAACAGAACAACACATATCATATGAAGAAAAAAAAATATTCTTCCCGATAATTAAAACTAATTTCATAAATAAAATTTTTGATTATAGTCATGTTGTATTAAGTTTACTCAAAGATGGCTTGAACATGCAAATGGCGTTTGACTCGGTTTTAGAGCATAATTTTGTTACAGAGATTCAGGAACTCATAATAGAGGTTGAGACACATAACAAGAAGACACGTGCAGAGGTTAAGGAGGAAATGAAGCTTAGAAAAGAAAAAGTTCAGAAGTGGAGAATTGAAAAAAAATGTGTTTTTCACGTACGAAGTGAACAAATTACTGGTCAACTGAACCAAATCGGTAAGACTTTCATTTTAGAGCTGTTAGAAAAAAAGCTTTAGGAGAATACGATAAATTAGGGGCCATTTAACATGTGTATCCATTAATAACACTTAATATGGCTACACACAAGGCATCCCGTGAAGACCTCTATATCAGTAGAGGTTTTAAAGGAAAACTGGCTTTCATCGTTCAAATTTAGATACCGAAGTATACCTTGTGGTGAACTATTGTATCGTCAAAATCACAACTAAGAGGATGTGTGTCACCTATAACAGCCCACTGTGAAAGCTCTTCAAATCTTGGAAGGAGCAGAACTTTTCCAAGGTCTACAATGAATCAAAAGTTTTATTATAATAAGATTTTCGTTTATTAATTAACCCAACTAATCTGGTTCACACTTAAAATTATTGGATTAATTACTTACCTTGGCCTCATAAGT